>LOJH01050366.1:0-12363 GCA_001685095.1 Ellobius talpinus
ATCTATCTATCTATCTATCTATCTATCTCTCTACTTACCCACATATCTATCTAATCTGTATTGAATATTTAACCATTGATAATAGAGCACTATATGCTATAGATAACATTAGCTAATTAGATATCAGTTTCAAATATATAATATAGTTATTAAGGCAGAGAGTCCCTGGAATCAGATTGACTGAGGTTTATACCTTTGTTCTAGTTTTGTATTTAATAGCTCTCTGATCTTAAGCAATTTTCTTAATCTTTTGAAATCTCCTTTCTCATTTACAAAATGAGAACAATGATAATAGTGCCTCCTAGGGTTGTTGTGGGGATTAGGCAAAGTAATTCGTAGGAAATAGCTTGCATACCCTAATTACATAGTGGAGATTTACATGTAATAAGACTTCATAAGTTCTTAGCTATTATTAATAATAAAAGAATAAGTAATAAGAGAGATTAAACTTTATGTATATTCACAAGTTAAAAGATCCCCCTAGCTGAGAAGCTGTTGCATAGCACATCTTTATTCTTCAACAGTGAAACCCATGTTGAAATTCTTGACTAGCAGATACTCAATAAATCTTCATTAAACTTAATTTAAATCAGTTGGAATTATATGGACCCTATATTTCACCATTCCGTTGTTTTTTAATCAAAGGGGGAATATTCAGATATATCACTTAGGAGGTTAATAAACCTGTTTTGTTTCTAAAGAGAAAATTAGTTGCCAAACTCATCAAAACAAGATTCCATAGTCATGCTCCCGGGGTGTTATTAACTACCCATAAGAACCTTGAAAACCATTTCCTCATCTTTGTCTTTTTCAACTTTCTCATTTGTACGATGAATGTAGTTGATAACTTTGGTGTGTGTCAGACCCAGTGATAGAATTTGTTAAAATAATATGGACTTGGATTATCTCTCCAGATGCCCTGGGAGAGAGTCTGGTTTACATGTTCATGTAAATAGGAAGTAGAGATACTTTGAAAAGATTTTTTCTATATTAATCAAAGAAATGTGTACAGACTAAATTTTTGTTTAATTTTTATTTTATTGACAGAGTCATAATATTTCTGTTTTATTTGTGTCAAGTTTTTGTCGAGTTTTTTTTCTAAAATGGCATTTCTTTAGGTTATTCTTCAAATAACAGAACAAGAAAGCAAACATCAGTAGAGATACCAATAACAGCTTTATTATTATGGGAGAACAGGGCTTGGTATTCACTTCCTTATGTACTGTTGTCTTTCCAGTGTTTGGGACTAAACTTAGGGTCACAGAAGCTTCAGGAAAGACATCAAAGCCTAAGGAAAGAAAGAATACACAAGGTCAAGAAGGAAGAAAAGGAGATCAAGCCCACCCACTCCCATCAAAAAGGAGATTCTTTGCTAATTGGCAAAAAGTTAGAACAAAACAGAGAAGAAGCCTGAACCTACTACTCTCCTGGAAAAGAAGTAAAGCATCCTTCTACTTTATAGATATACATGTAAATGAAATGGACATGTAGTGTTCATCATATATGTATAGGTATATATAAATATATATGCATATATAATTATGAATACTATATATATATAATATTGGTAAATAACTGCCATAAAATTCTAAACATATGAAATGCATAAATGTAAAAAATATTTTATAACTAAAGCTTTCATCTTCAGTTGAAAATTTGGTTTAATTCTAACTTCAACGATCTTTAAGTAATATTATTGTGTCTCTATGTTGCATGTTTTATTTTACTTTGCAAATATTTTGGGATAGAAATGCTGAATTGAAAATAAAGAATATTTATTTTGTAAAAGCCTGCTGTAGTGGATTCCTTTTAACAACATGTAGGTTTTCTAGTCACTTCATCTCCTGAAAAGTACTTGCTAAAATCTTGCTTTAGTTGTATATTACATTGTTTGGTTTGTAGTTTTCTTGTTCATTCATCTCAGTACATTCTCTAGTCTATCTTGTGGAATCATCCTTATCTGATGAAAGTATCTAGATTCCTGTATATGTTAGGATAATGCTTTCAATGAGTACAACACTCTTTTTTGACAGACTTTTCCCTTCAGCCTTTTAAAGATTTCATTACATTACTGTCTAGGTGGCCTAATCTCCAAGATGTAACTCTTTTCTCTGTTCTTCTGCATATAGTGTGTTTTATTTTTGCTTGGAGAAATATCTGCCTGTATTCAAGGAATTTTCTAACTCTTAGTTTTTAATGTTTTGAATAGAATGCATCTATAGCCTCGCCCCTCTACTTCCTGTTTATTTTGCTTAATAGTTTCTGAGACTTTTGGGTCTTCCTTTGAATGGCCTTCATCATTTGGAAAATACTTAAACTTTATTATTTCAAAGATTTCTTTTGCCTTACTCTTTTTGTTCTTATCATTCTAATACGTTCATTTCATACAGATATTAGACTAGTGCTATTTCACAGGCCTTAGACTTTTTAAATCTCATTTTCCAACTTTTTATTTTCACATTTCATGTTTTGTAGTCATGTTTGTATGATTTCATGTTTTTATTTCATTTATTGAAATTATTTAAACTGAAAAATTTAATGATCCTGTTAAAGTCATTATTTCCATAGGTTATCATCTTTTTAAATGTGTTGTATTGACACTTGAATTGTTCTCAAAGTGATCTTTTATATAGAAACTCTTCATCTGCTTCTACATGCTGCCAACCTTTCTAATGAAGTCTCTGGTACACTCTTTGTAGTTAGTCTAAAGAACCTGTTTGAGACATTGACTATCTTGTTTATAGCTACATAGTGTTCTGCTGTTTGCTATTGTTTTTAATAATATAATTTTCCTCTTGTGGTTATCTTTCTTGTACATGCGTTTTTGGTATTGAGCCAAACTTCTAGTGTGACTAGAGACTGAGATAAACTATATTTACTTCTAGAAAAAAATCTTCAAATAGATGTTTAGTGGGCAGGATTTGAATTGTGATCAGGTATTGGCCCAGGTTGGGTTTGGTTGTGGGTGTGGTTACCCCAGTACCCACCAACTTCTCATTAACTTGTCTTGTGCCCTCAGGGGAAATTATGATTTCTGTAGACCTTTGGATTTTCTTGCTTCAAGATAAAATTATCATCCATTACATTTTACATATTGCAAGTAAAATCTAGATGTTCCTCATGATTTTATCTTACATCTATAATAACTAGTTGGGATTCAGTAGTCATCAGAGAACCTAATTTTGTGTTTTACCCATTTCAGCAACAAAATTATAGACCCAATAACAGTATATAGCTATTGATATTCATGATGACTGTTTACAATCCTAAGTTCGGAGTGCAAGGGAGAGCCCCAGCTACTAATAGTTATTAAACATCAAGAGACACAAGACAGGAAAATATGTCAGGGACTAAATGAGAAGTCACTTTGTTTGGCTTTCATCAATATGAAAGAAAAATTAAAAGGTAAGCTTAACATATTTGAAATTTATGTAACTAGAAATGAGTAATTACTAGATGTGGTGAAGTATCTTTATATATTGGGAAAAGACTGGTGCCATTGACACCAGAGGGTTTTATAGCATTTTTTTCATTTGTCCAATTATATTGTCTTTTACTTTTGATTTTGACTGACACCTAATTCACCATATTTTTTTGACAGATGATACACACAGTAAAAAAACCCCTGCAATTCATGTGTGCTAAGGATAACAATAGTGTTTCCTATATAATGTGAGGTCTAAAGTCCTGACCAGAACAGTGTTCTTTGCTTGTCTTCACAGCAGAGGATGGCAAATGGTCAGAGGTGGCATCTGTAGCAGACTCTCATAGGAGAGTTTTATTGACTTCCTATAGTCTTCCTTAACTCTGCCCCTCCATTTTTCATTTTTTGAGTGTTATATAATGATGTGTCCTCAGTCTTATATAGAATGCTAAATAAATGTTCTTAGTACTTCCAGAGAGTCAAATCTTAAAGCCAGTACTTCCTGGACCAGCTAACAAATTCCTACAGTGAAATCTCAGTTGGTTATTAAGGGAAATCGGGAGCAACATCATGTCTTCTTCCTCAATCTTTTGTGTTTTGTACATGACATTAGATGAGAACTCGGTTGAGCACTTTTGCATCTAAAAATTTTCACCTGATGTCCATTATCTACCACTAGAATTTCACCTTTTCAACTTCAGTTAATAATCAAAGTGTGCCTTTCCACTTCCTGTCCATTTTCAGTAGATTCTGTATCTTAAATATGTTTCTATCTCACTGTAGTGTGGGCAGTTTTAGTTCTTGAACAATTGGCCCATAGATTCCATTTTTATTTGTTTGAATGTATCAATGACATTTTCCTACAGCAATCTATATGTTCATCTAGCAGGAAAGAAAGAATCAGATTGGTGGAGCAACTGATTAAGTCAAATCTCAATTGCATCCTTTAACACAGTACAGGAAGCAGAGGCCCCCAAACCAATCCATAAAGTGTTTAGCTAGCCACTTGAGACATGGCTTAAAAAGAGTCAGTAGTCTAGACCTTAGGGAGTGTGTGGACATAGGTGTTTGGGGCAATTGTCAAGTCTCTCTTCACATGTTTAAAACAAAAGTTATTTCAACTTAAGATACCACCTGTGTAGGTCTGCAGGTGAATGGGTGAAGCTTTCATCACAGAATGATGGTGAGAATATTCAGATGCCCTAAAAATGTCTGCAGGCAATAGATTACTTTTAATGGTTAGCTGATACTTCTTTTGGAGTAACTCAATTTCTATTGCAGCCTCCAACTCACTTCTGTAAATAAAGACATCTAAGCAAATCTTATCAGGAAGTGCAGTTCCATGGCCCTGCTGAGAAACCGTGCCTGAGAAGAATGAATAGAGAAAGCCAAGGATGGATCTGGGCTCAGAAAAAGCAACTGTACTGACAAAAATAGCTAGAGATGATTTGGGGAAGTTAAGCCAGGGGGAAGAATTAGGAAGGGAGGCACACCAGAAAATGAGAATCTTTTTATAAGCAGAGAAATGAAATTTTAAAATACTGAAAAGACCCTGAAGTAGAAAAAAGGACAGAGAGAAACAGAATTTAGTGAAGTTTAAACATTGTCTTCCCAAGAAGCTATTCATTTGGTAATTGTGCACTGAAAAATTATGTCATGTCAGATATAGGAAAAGCAAACTAAAACAAAAACCCCAATTGTTTGAATAGTTATTTAGATGTTCTCATGATCCTTAAGAGAGATTTTTTAGTGTCCCATTTTGTATTTGTTTGAGATGACATTTATTGAGAGAAGAGAGCGTGAACACTCCACATTCATGGAACCCATGTAAGGCTACAATGTCATTTTCTCTTCATGTATGTGAAGAAAATGGGTGTGTGTGGGGATGCAGGTCTCACCTCAGGTCACACATCACTGAAGGTGAGGCTTGAGTGCAGCAGAACTCGTCATTTTTGAAAGCTTATCATTTTTCGGGATGAGCCACTAGAAGGTGACTTTCACTGGGGTCTAATGACTTCATCTTTTATCATTTACCGCTTAGGCAGATCATGGCGGCTGGCTGGGGGGGAACTCTGTTAGTGATGGGTACAACATGTAGCCTTCAGAACCCTCTGCAATATGAGAGACCAGACAAACTTTCCCAAGGATCTCTTCTATGTGCAATGTAGGACTTAACAACCCAGTGCTGTGGCCTAGTCAGTCTCTGAGTGAGCCTTGGAAGCCAAGGTGAACTCTGATGTTGCCATATCTCCCAAGGTCTCATGATGTCCCCCAAGGAAAGAGTTAAGTGATGAGGATCTTATGAAAATGAAAGGGTATGCGATATTTTTCTAGAACAGATTCATGTACAATTTCAGGAGATGAAAGGACTTTCCATAAAATTCTCCTTAACTTGACTCTTAGAAGAATAAAGTTCAGGGACATGGAGGACTTGGCATCCTGATACGGGTTTAGAAGATAAAAGATGCTGCTCAGTGTTCACCTGTGTGATTCCTGAACCACCTTGTGATTACCATGTGTCTTGCTCTCTTGTCTGGATTGATTGATGTGCTTTTTAGTTCTAATGGTGAGCTTGACACAGCTTAGAATCACCTGTGAAGAATTTAATGGGGAATTATCTAGGTCAGTTTGGCCTCAGACATGTCTGTGAGAGGTTACCTCGAATGTTAAATGAAGACCCAGCCCACTCTGGGTGGCTCCATTCCTTAGGCAGGTTGTCCTAAGCTGTCTAAGAGAGGAGAAAGCTAGCTAAGAAGGAGCAATGAGTTTCTTATCTCTTTATTCTTGACTATATAAATAATGTGATCGGCTGCAGAATTTCTGCCTTAACTTTTGTGAAATGATGGACTGCATCTTGGAACTGTAAGTCAAATAAACCCATTTCTTCTCATGGCAACAGCAACGGAGCTAGAAGAGATGGTTCTCTTTTCCCGTTACTTCTTATTCTGCCATTCTCCTTTTGGCCCTCTCTCTGGCTCTGACTTAGTGTCATCTTTGATGCTTACAAAGGTCAGATGTAGAAACTGGGTGTGAGGAGGCAGCCCTGAGAATAATAACTTTCTGAGCTTGGAACTTTTTTTCTTAATGTTCAAAACTGATCTTAATGCTAAACGATACGTTCTTTAAGGTCTTTTAGTGTACTAGCCTGACAAAAGTTGGCTTCAATGAATTTTACAGAATTAAATTGAACTGAATTAAACATAGTAAAGGTCACTCTTGACACTTCTAAAGGAATCCAGACTCAGAAGTGCCAGCCATCCTGAACATTGTAGGAGAGACAAGCCAGCTCCATGGTTTCTATTTTGAAGAGTATTTTAATATAATCATTTTTATATTTTCAAAAATCCACAAAATAACCAGACTTCTGTTAACATTGCCCAAACCCAAATCACCGCTACCTGTTTCAGGATTTGTTGCAAAACAAATTCCATAACACCAAATCGTGTAGTAAAAGCATCAATTAGACAGTTCAACTTACATCTACAAAGTCCACTCAGCTTATTGAAAATAACCTGCAACTCAAGACACAGGGTATGTAAAAATATAGACAGGGGCTGGAGTGATGGCTCAGAGGGCAAAGTACTTTCACAAAGATGTGAGTTTAGATTCTCATCACCTGTAAAATGTGGAGTGGGATATATCTGCCTGTAATCCCACTAATGGGAGGTAGACATAGGAGGATCCCAAAGGTTTGTTGGTCAACCAATCTATCCAATCATGGAGTTTAAGATTCTGTGAGACACTCTGTCTCAAAAAAACATATAGAATGCAATGGAAGACACATGATGTCAACCTCTGGTGTCCACACACAGATGACATGTACCTTACCCCACTTGTCCAATATAGGAGTACATATGTGCACACACACTCACATACATGTTCATGCACACACATGCTTACATGCAACATAAAAACACATACCACACAAATTGCAGCCATGATCTCCTTGGGTGGTAGAGCACATAGATACCTAAGAGCAGTTTTCAGAGAAAATGTGAGGGCCTACACTTCATTTAGAGAGAGAGAGAGAGAGAGAGAGAGAGGAGATGAGTCAGAAGCAGATGGACTTGAACTAGAGAACATAACATTAAGAGTGACATGCAAAGCCAGTCTGAGACCCAAAGCAGGCATGAGACAGTAGAGCTGATGATATAAAAGTGCTCAGGAGGAAGCAGCCTCTGATAAACAAAGGTGGGTGAGATTCATTCACATGTAACCACGGAAACAAAGAGGACCATAAGACTGTTGAGGCAAAGGGATGAAATAATGTATCTGCATAACTTCATGTGAAGCCCTGATCCAAGGAAGCAAAATGATATGTTGTTTTGGATCCTAGAGACAATATGAAAATGTAAGTAAGAGAAAACAAGAAGGTGTTTGCTCAAAGACTGAAGGAAGGGCTGGGGTGGCTCAGTGGATAAAGCACCCAAGTGATTGCTGGATGGGTGTGGCAGACTGCTTACAATTCCAATTCTGTATGAGTGCTTGGGGCTCAATTAAGAGACCTTTCTTCAATGAATGAATAGGAGATCAATTGAGGAAGACTCAGTACTCCACATGCATATGCACACAAGTACATGGTTACTGCACACAAATATAGACTCCCAGATACATGTAAAAACAAAAAGAAAAAGGAAAGGAAAACCAATTGACTATGGCTTATGTTTGTAGAGAATCATTCCAATAATCTTGAATACTTATGTAATACTCCTTTCATGAGCAGGATTTTGGTACATGGATGTACTTTATATTATTGAATTTATATGGATGTACTAATGTATTCTTTTTATGCAATATATACAACTATTTACACATATATAAAATGCATGTCTATACACTTGAATGAGCATGTGTATTCAAGACACTGAGTGATGAAAATCTGTGAGCCACACTTAAAGTGTTTCAACTGGGAGGAGGGTAGGAGCTTAAGGCTGGGAAATTCCCTGAGCCGTAGAATATAGTTACAACCCCTTTCATAGAGCAGTTGGAGCTTTGTGCATAAACAGAAATAGAGCTGTTATGAGCAATGAGCCCTTTGAATCATAAAGTATGGAAAGAACACAGGACCTCGAAATAAACAGGAAACACAGAAAAGGAGAAGGGAGAATTTGGATTTGTTCAAATAAGTGTACCTTTATACCCCCTCCCCCGCAACAATATCTAATTACCCACTACCTCAAGATGTGTAAAATAGTCACCTTAGAATTTTGGCATTTTAGGGAAGGTTTTTAAAAACTATAAAGTTGAGTAACCATTATTTACAAGTTTCATCTCCATTGAGATGTTCTTCAAGATTATTTTAGCTCAGGTACTTGTCTGCTACAATCCCAGTGCCATGATGTGGAAAGGACCCCTAAGGCCAGATGGCTTGAAGGATTGAGAGAGGATATCTGGCCTTTGTGGAGGCTGTGGGCAGGGCTCATATAGAGAATGGGGAGGGTGACTTGGCTAATTCAGATTTTTTTGGAGCTAATGTTGCTATTGGGTTGAGAAGCAAGGCCTCACCCTATACAGAGTATAGGATGCTAAGAATTGTATAGGACTAGAGATTGCAGCCAACTTGCTAGAAAGTCAAAAGGAGAATTCAGGATTCTAGTGTAAGATAGGAGATACTTGGGTCAGAGGTAAAAGACTGATGTGTCATAGCCCCAATGGTAGCCAGTGTGTCAACTTTTGTGCTTAGTTCCCCCTGTGCACACTTTCCTCAAGGTACTCCAAAGAGGACCAGGGATCACTTGCATATCTAGTGGGTTCTGTGACAACAGAATGTTAGAGGTTATGAAGTCAAGAATGCCTGGCTATCACTGTAGAGGGGTCATAAGTCAAACAAAGAATCTATAAGACACAAGTGCTCCTAACTTCAGGGAAGTTTCCTATCATACAGTGACTGTGCAGTTAGAGCCCCTGTCATCTCCATGCTGACAATTTCAAACTGATACCCTTTGCCTCATGTGTGCTTCTGAGTGTTTACATAGTCTGGAATTATTGAAAGAATGTGATAATAGTTGCCATTATGTTCTTTCCAGAAGTGGGAACATGGAGCCCAGATTCACTTTAATTTAAAAAAATCGTTGCTGCTTTTTTTGGTAAAAGAATGAGTCTGAATGAAGCCCCTATACAATAAAAATTTGATATAGAAAAGGTAGCTTTGATTTTCCAAATCTACAGGGAAGCTATAGCTTGTAATGGCTTAATAATTTCTAGAATGTCAAACTTCTGTGAAAGCAATATTCATTCTATAAAAATCATGCTTTTAACTTTGATCTTTTTCAAGGCTTGTAATATGTGAATAACTTCTTGTCAATCAAGGAACATCTAAGCTTTCCAATATCTCCATTTTTTGGTAGATGTCGTTGTTAGGGCTTCTATTGCTGTGCTAAAAACACCATAACAAAAGAATGGGAGGAAAGGGTTTGTTTCATCTTACATGTGCACATCACAGTCCATCACTGAATGAAGTCAGGGCAAGAACTTAAGGTAGGAACCTGGAGGCAGGCTCCGAAACAGAGGCCACGGAAGAATGCTGCTTACTATTTTGTGTCTCATGGCTTGGTCAGCCTGCTTTCTTATACACCCAGGACTACCTGTCCAAGGGCGGTACTGTCCCTAGTGAGCTTGACTTTTCTCACCAATCATTAATGAAAACCAAAAGAAATGCTTACAGACTTGCCTTTAGGGCACTCTTAAGGACACTTTGTCTCAATTTTGATTCCCTCTTCCAAGGTTCGTGGAGCTTTATGTCATGTTGACAAAAGCTGGCCAGCACATTCACAAAACAATCCTGCTGCATCTGATAAGATGATAACGTTTTCTAGACTCTGCCTGTTCTTGTCAGGGTGGTCTAGACATAGGAGGCATTGCCGGTTGGGTACCTGGCTAGCCAACTGTAAAAAGGCAGAGTTAGGAGGACTCAAATATTTTCCCCTATGGCACTAATACCTAATTATAATTTTAGACCTGGCTTGTCAGTGATTAGTTGTGCATAGAAAGGCTGAGGTTCAGCTTGGAGATAGCCCTCTAAACTTGAACCTCTCCAAAGTGCACCAGTCTGATGGCTAAAAACATTGTAGGGCCAAGGAAATGTCTAAAATCTTTATACAATATGCAGACCATTCCCCACCCACCCCCAACCCTTACATTTGTAGAACTTTAAGGAAACTTTAAAGTGGACCTGTAAGACTTTCTGAGTTTCAGGGTCCCCTTGAGTGTTTATTTAAGTGTAGAATCATGTGTTCTGTAGCCAGAGAATACACTTAATTTGTCTTAGAATAAGAATGTGCATCTAAACATCTCAGAAACAATCTGTAAGTCTGATCCAATTGAGTCATGCACCAGCCTTCTTGTCTAAATGCTCAAATGTTTTGAGACTTCTTACGAGGCAGCCACTCTCCCCAAGAGTCCCTTCATTTTATGTATCAATTCAGTATATTGACATGTGGATTAAATTTCAGAACAATTCTACCTCAAGCATCAGTTGGTAAAGTTCAGCACAAGAATCAAGTGCTCCAAAATATGGGGCTTCTAAAGGCAGGTCTCCCAGGAAGCCCTGCCTCACTCTACTTCAAGGAGGCTTCACCCCTTTGACCATCAGATGTATTCACATTCCAGACACAGGGAACTCTTCTGAGCCATGTGGGCCCTTCTCTGAGCCTCAGCCGTTGCAGTATGGCTTGTTGGCTTCCATGAGCATCTAAATGAAGAAGAAATCTGCCCTTTCTGTTCTTGTTTACCTAGGACCTAGCAGCTCATAGTAGTTTGCCAGTTTTCTGCTAAGAATTCCACTTCCTTTTGAAGCCAGCTGCAGGGACTTTGTAGCCCTGTAATCGCATCTTCCCAGACAGCCACGCCAACAATTGTACCAAGCAGCCCCTGAGCCTTGATTACCCTGAAATGATTATTTGTGGGTTTGTCATTCATTTCCTAAAACTGGCTCTTCTTGGCATCTTCCCACCCCATGTTGTTCTGCGTGAGCTGCAGCTGCACGGCTATAGCTCACGTCTCCCCTCGATGGGTATTCATTGTGATTATACTGGGGGAATTCTGTGGATTTTTTTTCTTTACTCAGCGGGCAATTACAGTAACAGGGCATAATAGGACGTGGTGTGAAGGAGTTGAAATGCCTAAGGGAAAGGTTAAAGCTGAGTAAGGAGTTTAATAAGGATATCTATAGCCGGGCGGTGTTTGTAAATGTGTAATTCTTGCTTTTTGCTTCTGTTTTGAAAAGTTAGCCCAAGAGGATTGAGACTCAAATGTGATGCAACAGCTCAGTGTTGTTGACTGGGAAAACCAGACCAAGGAAGGGATCTGGGTTTGCAAGAAGATTCTTACAGACCCTTTCTCTTTGTTCAGCAGGGATGAATGAATGAAGCAGGGAGGAAATGCAGCTGCACAAGGCACAAGAACGCGGACTTCTTTCCTCCCTGGAAACTCCGATAAACTATCAAGAAACTTTAAGGTTCATGCTAGCAGCAGGAGGCACAAAGTTGGTGGTGGTGACTGTCCTCATTCTTTAATATTTTACTAATATACGTGAGGCATCCATCTACTCTGTTAGTCTCAGTGATAATCACTACACATAAAGGGTACCAGATCTACCAGCACCATTCTTTCTCCTCCAGACTTCAGGATCTAGCATGAAAGTGTGTATTTCTAAGCCCTGGACCGTGGTTCTTCACATGAGAAAGATTTCTGGTTATCAGTCTATTGGATTGTAGGTGCCTGGCACAGCGCTCTTTCAGGTCACCGAAATGAGACACATTATGAAAATCATAGCATCCCACCACAATATTTCTCCTCTGAAACTTGCCTTTTATTCAGAATATTTGATTATACTCTCTCTCTCTGTGAGATCTCCAAATCATTGTTTTATGCGTTTTAGAAGAGTGTATAGGTTTTATTTCCATATGTACATAGCTGTATGAAGATTTCATTACGATAAC
>LOJH01050366.1:12452-24249 GCA_001685095.1 Ellobius talpinus
TATAGGTTTTATTTCCATATGTACATAGCTGTATGAAGATTTCATTACGATAACCTCTAGAGTTTTTGAGAGACAGTGTAGCTGTATGAAACCTGTCTTCTTTTTCTGTTTTCTTTCTTTCTGTGTCTGTCTCCCCCCCGCCCCGTGTGTGTATGCGTGTGTGCATGTGTGTGTGCGTGTGTGTGTATGTGTGTGTGTGTGCGCACACATACATGTATGTGCACATGGTGGTCAGAGGTCANTATAGGTTTTATTTCCATATGTACATAGCTGTATGAAGATTTCATTACGATAACTTCTAGAGTTTTTGAGAGACAGTGTAGCTGTATGAAAACCTGTCTTCTTTTTCTGTTTTCTTTCTTTCTGTGTCTGTCTCCCCCCCACCCCGTGTGTGTACGCGTGTGTGCATGTGTGTGTGCGCGTGTGTGTATGTGTGACACACACACGCGTGTGTATGTACATACACGTGTACCACCAGTCTCGTCAACTTCAAATACAGGAACCTTCCCCTTGGCTTTGCAGACAGAGTCCTTTTCTAGGACATTGGACTCAACGGTTATGATAGTTTGGGCAGACTCACCCATCTCTCTCCCAGTACTGGAATTACAAGTGAGCCACCACATCAAAATTTGTACGTAGGGGCTGGAGATTGAAATGGGGTCCTCATGCTTCTGATACAAACACTTTACTTACTGAACCATCTCTCCATTCCTACCTCCTTTTCTGATAGATTGAGAAACACATATTCACAGAAGTAGAGCAATTTGTTCAAGTTATTGTGTTGGTAAATGATCTAGGAAGAACTTGAGCCCCAAAGCTCAGATCTCAAAGTGGACAAAGGATTTCTATTGTATTGGAGTGCATGCTCCTTCTTCCATTGTGTTACTAATAAGTGACAAGACAGAATGTTTGCTAACTGTCACTCAGGAGCTGTGGGGAGTGGAGGAAGACCTGCATGAGTGTGTAAGGACAGGAGGAAGCTCTGAGTGAATGTATTTTGTTGACATGAGTGTGGCCATGTCCAGAACCCCAGTGCCTCAGATGCAGGGAGAATGACAATGGCTTCCTAGAGTCAGGCTCAGGGAGATGGCAAACCTTCTCCCTAGTCCAGGTGCAGATATTGACAGTGTTCATAAAAATGTTGATTTGCTTCCTCCTCCTGGATTTTTGCAGCCCAAGACTACTTCTCTACAGAGACCTTCTGTTGTGATTAGCTAAACTTGCCTCCTTGTTCAACTGTGTGCAATTAGCTTGGTTCAGATGTATAAAATATACACATGCCATGAGTTTCCAGGTTGTTGTTGTTACTGCGTCTCCAGCAGAGCATACAGCCTACCTGATTCCAGTGTTCTGTGCATGAGTCTGTGTACCCATTAGTTCTCATTCCTAGTCCTCACCTAGGTCAGTCTCTGGCAGCTTACCTGATTCCAGTGTTCTGTGCATGAGTCTGTGTACCCATTAGTTCTCATTCCTAGTCCTCACCTAGGTCAGTCTCTGAGCCATGAAGATTGAGGTGAGGAGCTTTCTTCTGAGCAGGGCAGGGTAGAAAGATAGCATCAAGTGACAAAAATCAAGCACCAGGAGCCTCGATGGGTAGAGAAGGGAGCAGGCAAGCTGTGAGTATCCTCCTAGAATGTTCCCAACCATCCCTTCTTTCCACAGAGGCAAATGTGGATGCTCTGCTCTGCGTTCAACTCCTCGAAGTTCGGTTTGTCATGATAGCAATCACAGTCTTCCTTTGGATATTGACTAGGTTGGGAATATCTCTATCAGTTGCGTTTAGCATTGGCAGAAGCCGAAAGCATACAGAGCTTCCCTGTGCACAGCAGAACGGAAGCAGGCAGGGAGCACAGAATGAAGTGAGAGGGCTCTGACAGGTGGGGTCCCAGCATGCATTATTTTCTTTGATAGCAAGTGATATTTTTGAAGATGCATTTTCTTCCAGACACACTTTCTTTCTTATAATATATTCCCCTTTTGCCTTTAGTTGACTTACTCTGGATGTGATTATAACCAGAGTTTCCAACCACAACATGCTGACTTTATTGAGTTTTCCCCATTGGGCCATCAGTGCTAGTGCGATTAAACATGATACTTCAGGGATGTGTGTATGTGCGTGTGTGTATGTGTGTGTACGTGCGTGTGTGTGCGTGTGTGTATGTGTGTGTGCGTGGCATGCAGTAGATACTCAGCTAATTTATATTCTGTTGAATAGAGTTGAATTATGAAGTCAATTATACTGCTCTGTACAACTTCTAACCTCTGTGCTTCAGTAAAATCTCTAAGGTAACAACAATATTTCTTCCATATAATTTTTTTTATTGTTCCATCCCTAATTCCCTGGAAAGGGTCTGACATGCGATGATCTAACTTTCTGTTTGTTACTCAGTGAATGATTGAGGTAGATCCAGAAAAACAAAAGCAGATAATTAACCACAAATCTTGGGCTTTAATGACATCAGACTCTAAAACTTACCCCAATGAAATCTTCAGGAATTTTGACTATAGATGTATTTTCGGTGATTTCTACTGGGACCTTTCTGATAGATCATGAGAGACTTAGTTAATTTAATTAGTGTGAATTACAACAAAATTACAAATGTTATAAAAGGCATATTCTTCTGATTGAAATGAAATTATATAATAACAAGAGAAGAAAGAGCCTAACAATTTTTATCCTAATTTCAACAGTGGTCTGCTTACAAGTTTATTTTGCCTTGTATTTTCTTTGATTTCTATATTAAATGAAATTAGTTTATACTTAATAAAATTAAACATCTTAAAATCCAGTCATGTTCCTTAATCTTGAGTCCATGTTTCCACTAAGATTCCTACCCATTGCCAGGGTGTCTATTATTTCATTAAAGTAGGGCTTTGAGTAAATAGTATTACCAAAAGCAGTATACTGGTAAATATCTAAACAGTTCATACTACAAAAGAAATCTCCTTGGTAGTGTCTGGCAATTCCCGTGGTGGAAAGACTCCTGCCATGGCTTAGTTTCCAGATGTGGATGCAACAATACTGGATTTGTAAATGAAAAGAGCAGGGTCAGCACTGTCTAGGTAGATGAGCGGATGTGGGCACCTCACTGCTGACTACAGAGCTCAATCAAGGCCTGTTATTCCCCAGGTTCATATAGCTCACCATGGCAAACCTTTTCAGAAAAGGGCCAGCAGTGCATGCATATTTGAGCCTCCTCAGGCATATTTTTTTCCTACAACTACCCAGTTCTGCTGCTGCAGCATAAATCTGCCATAGACAAACACATAAGTGAACAATAGAGACACACTCACCAAAGCATTGCTTACAAAAGGTGGCAGACAGACTTCAGCCTGCGAGAGGGTTTGCTCTGCATAAGACACACAATGCATTTAAAACCGTAAGTGAGTTCAAAGGGAGGCAATAGCTCCTCGGAATTTAGACAACTTTGAAGAGATACTGTGAGACCCCAGAGAAAGGCTATGGGTAGCTGTGATGGCTGTACCGTCTGTGTGTGGAAGTGTGGGTTAAGGGGAGGCCAAAGCCATTAAAATGAAAGCCAATAAAATGTTTACTCAATTCCATTGTTTAGGGAACTGCAGTGCGTTTCTATCAACTCTATTGATTCTGTCACCCAGAGGATGCGAGTACTCTGAGGGGAAATACGAAAGCTGGCAAATTCTCCCCGAGTCCTATCAAACCTTTCTGGATGCTTATTTGCATGATATTTATGAATTGTCCCTATAAAATATGTGGTTTTTGAGGGTAGGCACTGGTCTCTATCTCTATTACCCCTGGCTAATTCTCCCCCCCACTAAGCAAAATTTCCAAGTGACTTTTGCCCTGTGAGGGATCATCTCCACAGCCAGCACGGGAACAGAGAGGCTGTTGAATTTCCAGGCCTCTATGGAATGTTCTTTGAAACGAAGCAAAAACCAAAAAGATGCTCAGAGAGAACTGATTATGGGCAGTAGAACCAAGACTCCCTTCAGATGCACCTCGCACCTCTCCTTAACCAGCCGCTCTCTTGCAATTTAGTGTTAGGACACCTAAATGGAAGACGGAGTTCGGTAGATTACTTAACTCCAATGCTGTCCGTATTTACTAGGGATTTGATAACAGACAAAAGGATCACGACGTGAAAGCTCTAATGCTTAAGGACTGTTAAAAAGCACTTAACATTCCTCTCTCACCATGTAAGTACTGGATGAACAACTCAGTGACTAATTCAAGGAAGGTTGTCTGGCTCCTCATCCTGCAATGCTGACTTGATAACAATAAAACATATATATCAACAAGATGGCTCAGCCCTCACCCCTCCTTGAGTACACACACTGAGCCTCAATAATTCCCCAAGAACCTTTTAGGGCAAATCCTTTTGTAGGTCATGATAGAATTTGAGATTCTTGTAAGTAACGCCCCTTTATGAAGAAACTTTCGCTTTGCTGATTTCTATCTTCCTAATCTCTGGAGCCTCTTAATTCTATCTGGAGGGAGCCACCCCCCCTTCCCTCACTAGGAGGGTGCCAAGACCCTACCCCCACCCCACCCAAGTGTAGAGTCCTCTAGGAGGGAGTAAAAGGGTTTGCATGTCATTCACTAAGAAGAGTGGGATTAGGATTTAGACTGCTGTGGAGTGATAGTTATAAACACGGTTAGAAGCATTTCCCCTGCCGTGTTCCCTTAGAACTTCTCTTCAAGACCAAACCTGTGATTCTCCCATTGTTGAATTGTCAACAATTCACATAGTAACCTCCTTATCGTGTTTGGGCCTTGACTGGGAGCCCCAGGAGTAGGTGGCCATAAATCCTGAGAATCAAGGTTTATTTAATAGAGAGAGTTGCCCCTCTTCCTGAGGTGGAGCAGATTTGGGATGTGGAGAAGTCTCAGAAAACCCTTAGGAAAACCCTAGAGAAAGAGGAAATGTCTCCTGGAATTCAACAAGTGGTTTTGTTTGTTTGTTTTGTTTTTTGTTTTGTTTGTTTTTGTTTTTTCAAGACAGTGTTTCTTTGTGTAACAGCCCAAGCTGTCCTGGAACTAGCTCTTGTAGACTGTTGGCCTCAAAGTCACAGAGATCTGCCTGCCTCTGCCTCTCAAGTGCTGGGATTAAAGGCATGTGCCGCCATGTCCTGAGTTTCAAGTGGTTTTTTAGAAAATCTCCCAGGACCAGGTTCGGAAAGGGTATCAATATTTTGACTTGTGAAAAATGTCTTCTGAAGGCAAAAGTTGAATTCAAGTGCGTCTCAGTTATTTCATAAACTATATATGTGTAAAGCTGCACTCAAACAAACTCCTTTATAACAAAATCACATAGCTAAACCTGTTTCCCCCCCCTCGGAAAATCAACTCCATTTAGCAGACTTGAGCCAAGGAGCTTCAAGTTTTAACTTCCACCTTCACTACATAGGCTAATTCTTGAAATGTTAAGAATTAGCTTTCAGCCTAAGAGTTTGTTAGGATAAAGAACATTCTTGGCTGCAGGCCCACTGACACAGCTTACCTCTCTCCTATGACAAACACAGAAAATGAAATGGCTTTCTCAAAGGACAGTCGCCAGCTATCATCAGGAGTAGTCTTTGGGCCCCACTGAGGGCTCTAGAAGGTGTTCCCACAGTGTCTGTAAACCTCAAGTCTCAAAGCTGAAAGGAAGCACTAGAGAAGAGGATTTTGGGGGAAGTCAGCTTACTCTTGGTGCTTTACAGAGATTAGCCATTTAAGACCCAAGTGTTTTTGTCTCAGGACATGCAGGTGACTGGCAATAAGTGAAATGACCCTAGAACAGAGATTTGGCTCTGCTCCCACCCCCTGTCTTCTTGTCTATCTCTTCTCTGGTCATTGACTCCTGACTCTCTGCCTTTCTGTTAAGAGTTTTGTTAGAACTATGGTATGTTCCACTGATGAGAGGGCATTTTGATAAATTCACTAACAGCTAGGTTCACATGCAAAATTTTGGTACAGATCTTGGACATCTATTGATGTATGGGTCACTTTTTCTTTCTTTAAAAATTTTAATATTTATTTTTGTGTGAGAGAGTGTTTTCTTGGTATGTATGTGTATGCACTGCATGGATGCCTAGTAGACGTGGGGGCCAGAAGAGGGTCTAGAATCTCAGGGGACCAGAGCTATAGACATCTGTGACACACCACGTGGGTACTAGGAACTCTGGTCTTCTGGACAAGTAATAGGTAGTACCAACTGCAGAGCCATTGTTTCAACCCCACGTCTGACCTCTTCTGAACCATTGTTGTTGTTGTTCAGAAAGACAAAGTAGTACTTACCCTTTGGAAAAATCAAACTTGTGAATGGTTGTTAACGATAAGTTTAGTGAACGCAGGCCTTGACACACAGAGGCTGAAGGAAGTGGGCCCTGGCCATCCTGCTTACATAGTGAGATTCTGCATTCAAAAGAAATGAACGTTTACGGGAATCGTGGCCTCTGGTCAGCACCCACATAAAGGTTCTATTGTTATTTTCGCAAATGCATGGCCATTGCTGTTATAAGTGGATTGCTCTGTGCACTCTTTTAGTAAACCCATATGATCATTTAAATTGCTGGGCCCTCACTGTTCTGTTGCTTAGTACAAAGTGGTCTATGCACAGCAGGAAATGATGGAGTAGTCCTGTAATTTCTTGAAAGATAGTGATTGTTTCTGTGAGCTCTTAACAACAGAACTCAGATGCTCAGTAGAAAACGAATGTGTTGAAGTCATAAGGAACATTCGGCAGTTTTCTTCCAGCCAAACTCACATTCTTTTTGTGGGGAAGGTTAGGCAGGTACACTGAGCACTGTGGCTTTCAAGTACCATGGTAACCAGGTTCTGAGCCCTGACTTGGCAGCAGCCATGGCATCAGCCCTGGGATGAGAAGTTCAATTTGTTTCTAGTGTCCAGAAATAGCTACCATTTTGCCATTCTTTGTGCTGTCCTCTGTAAAACCAGAGAAGCTGCCACTTCTGTTGCTCCATCCTCTATTTTATGGTCAATATCTAAACTCCACTAGCATTGCCTTTCAGACTGGCTATCAGTACTCTTCTTTCACACATTGAGAATATTCACCAGCTTGTTCAGTAGAACGGCTGGAGGACCTGAGTTTGAATCCTCAGCATGAGCATAAGCAGGTGTCTCATTGTTGTGATTCCCATGCTAGAAGACAGAAACAGGTGGGTGCCAAGACTCATAGGCTAGACAGTAGAGACAACTGACCAGCTGTGGGTTCAATGAGTTATTCTGTTTCAAAAATGAAGTTGGAAAGAGAAGGAGGAAGACACATGACTTCAACCTCTTGCCTATACTCCTTTACACATGGGTGTGAGCACCCTCCCCCCAACAACATGCATGCATAGCATGCAGTACACAAACACAAAGGACGGAGTGGGGGGAAAGCCAGCTGTGCATCGCCATTCTCTTCCTGTGCTTCATGGCCTGTGGAAATGGGCAGCATCCAAACACGTATTCCTAATGCCCTGAACTTCACCATGCATTCCCTGCCATGATAGACTGAACCTTCTCAATCTATGGCCAAAATAGCTCCTTTCTCTTTTATCTTGCTTTAGTCAGGTCTCATATTACAGAAACAAGAAAATAACCAATAAGGTAAGTTTCTTCTCAATCATTCTTTCTCCAACGTATTTTTTTCAGAAGTTTTAACACCATGAGGTGACCATTCTGTTACTCTCATTAACTACCCTCTGTGTTGGTAAAGCTTGGTAAAGTCCTTGATAGATAGGGTCTGGGAAGGATATTTAATACAGGAACTTCAAATAACCTAAGTCAGTAATACAGTTGTACAAGCTACAATAGATTGATATGATAAAATAATATTTTCTAGAAAAGAATTGCAAATACATTGACATGCAATTAATATACATACTGTGTGCGTGCACACACACAAACATGAATGTTTATGAAAGTAACTATATATGTGCATGTAAGTAGGAAACCAGGGTTTTCTATACTACTTGAGGTATTTCAATTTATTAATGGCATTGTTTATTTTGTGTTATTATCCAAATTGGTCACGCATAATCCCCATCAAACTACTTTTACTTTTTTTCCCTTTCCTCAACCATTCTTTGGATTTTTTTTTTTGCTTTCTCATTTAAGATATCTCATCTAGCTCTTCCCAAGACCCGGTCTTAGAACCAGCCTTTTCTTCTTCTACCAAAGCGACCTTGGCATCTTTTCAAAGAGAGCAATAGTAATTAGAAACCAAAACCTTAGAGCTGAATGTGCTAAGTGCTTAGCTTTTGCTAAGAGCTTTTATGATCAATGGGCAGACCTAGGACATGTGCATGGCAGGCTTAATAGTACTTCCCAAAAGCCCTGTTCACCCACACCTCAGAATGTGACTCTACTTGAAAAGAATGTCTTTGTAGACGCAATTACTTTAAATGAGGTCCTCATGGGTTAGGTTGCATTATAAATCCAAAGGCTGGCGTGTTTATGGGAGAAAGGAGAGAGAGGGAGAGAGAGAGAGAGAGACAGACAGAGAGAGAGAGAGACAGAGAGAGAGACAGACAGAGAGAGAGAGAGAGAGACTCACATGGACAAGGCCATCTGAAGACAGATACTAGAGTCATGTGCAGCCACAAGCCTCAGAATGCCATCATGGGTCCAAGATTGCTGGTTTCCACCTGCAGCTATGAGAGGTGTGGAATCTGCTGTCTTGCTCAGTCTCCAGAAAGAGAGCTGGAGAGTGAATAAAGACCTCCTGATGACTGCTTGGTTTTGGATTTATGGCCAGATCAGAGAAAAATATCTTTTTGTTGTTTCCAGCGAGTTTGTGATAAGCTACAGGGCAACGCTACAATACCAATACAATACAATGTGTATGATGTGGGCCTGTGTGCACTCATGTGCACACAAATTTTCATCCACGTTTATTATTCTACAATTTCATCTCCAGTTTCAGCCCAATACTGTGGGGGTTATTATCTCCATTTTTCTATTTGTAACTTTCTTTCCTATACTAGAAGACTAGCTCCAATTATCTTGATGTTGATTACTTCAATCAGTCTGTTTTAGTCTGTTCCTTATTAGGAGAGCAGACTAGCAGGGACTGGGTAAGTGCATAGATAAATTTATTTTTCACAGCTCTAAGGCTAGGAGGGCCAATATTTAAGGTGCCAGTATCTGTAACTGCCTTCATGGTGTAATATCCTATTGAGTGGGGGCAAAAGGAGGTAAGAGATTAGATCCACTCATGAAAATTGAACCTTGATGACCTAAACATCTCCAAACATTGTTTACAGTAAGCTTCCACAATAGGAATAGAAGGTTCCATTCAAACCATAGCAGTCCCTGTGACCGGTGAAGGATCTTTCCAGATGGGTGATCATTTTGGAGGGTGAGTTCCTCCCAGTAAATGAATGAACCCAGATTATCTGATAGAAGTTGATCAGCTTGAAGAGTGTGGTGCTGTGTTCTGTTTTGTGGTGCTGGAGAGTGAACAAAGACTTCATGCTTGCTCAGAAATGTTCTACCTCTTGCCAATACACCCTGCTCTTTGACCAAAGTTTGAGAGTATTTAGAATATTTTATTATTTAGAACTATTTTTAATATTCAGGTAAATAGAAGCATCTTTTCTTGTTTTAGCGTATATATGTGTATATATACATATATATATACATACGTACATACATACACACATATTTATCCCCCTAAATGAGAATTCACTTTCATCATCAATATTGGAAATATGCACATTAAATGTATATTCTTGACTCTATTCCAACCCATCTGGAGTTAAGACAAGCTTACAGACACAGCCCGATTAAGTATAAGTCTCAGCTTGCTTGCTTTCCCCTGAATAATCGGGAATGTTTTGGAGGAATGCAGCTACAAGTTAAGATCACAGTTCAGGGAACAGCACAGGGGATGGAGTTCAGCTCACCGACGTTTTCGGCTATGTAACTAGGGCTCTTGTAAGCAAGTATTAGCTGTATGGCCTTGTTTACCTTACTTCCTTCATCACTCAGTGTCCTCATCTGTTAAGTGGTGGGTGAAACGTCACTGAATTACAATGATAGCTAAAAGTTAATGAACATAAATGTTTTGAGTTCATGACATGTATATTTGAGCTTCCAAATGTGTTTCAGAGCTAGAAGAGTGTCCCATGGCAGGAATCACGGCAGCAAGCAGCAGACATGGTGGCAAGTACAGGAAGCTGAGAGACCATGTCTTCAACCAAAAGCATGAAGCAAAGAGCTAACTGGAAGAAGGGTGAGGCTATGAACGCTCAGTGATGTGCTTCCCCCAGCAGCTCTTAACCGCCTCCAGCTGCTTCACCCGCCAGTCACCTAGTGCTCAAATACCCGAGTCTATGGTGGATATTTTCCATTGAAGCTGCCACACTTCGTACTGGCGCTACATACAAAGTACCTAGTCTGTGCTTTGAAGTTCATGTTATCAGAATACTGAACTAGTTCTCACTTAGCTTCTACCACTAATGGATGGTCAGAACACATCATTTCTTTCTGACTTTTGTTATTTCTCCTTTGATAAGTGAAGGCAGGTGATGGAGATTGAAATACTTAGTCTGAAAGTTACTTCGAACTTAAAACTCTAATGCACCAGAAGCAATGACCATATCTGTGTCCTTGTCCCTGCCTGGAGTATTGGGCATGGCATGCTGCATGGCACTGACATAAACTCTCATAGATTGGCTCTATGGTTGTAAGTACTTTATAGCATACTCAACAATAAATACAATTTGTTAGTAGTACCGCTTCTCAACTTGTCCAGGTGATTCACTTGAGTAGTTAAACATAGGAGGAAAATGAGAAAGACTAAGAGACACAAGGAGAGTTAGTAGAAAGCTCTGATTATGGAAAAATTTCATCAATGAAGGACTTTGTCAAACATTGTTTGGTGAACAAAGCCCAGGTAGAATTTCTTCCTGGATTTTCCCCCAGCCAATATATATATATATAGAAACACCCCTTAAAAGACTGCCCCTAATGGCCCATTACATTGGTCAACTATCCCAAGCACTGTCCAGCCTCCTTGATGAAGTAGTCTGACCCTCTGACAAGGGTTTCCGCACCATCTCTTCATGCCTTGTTGGTTTAGTTTCACATGATGGATGACGTGACACACAGGCGGCATGGCTGTTGGTACCTGCTCTGTAAATGACTCTGGTATCATGCCGCCAAAGGCAAAGCGACCATCTCTCAATTCTGTCCGAGCATTTTGACTTCAGATTTTCAAGTATGGAAGCTTGTGATTTATGAGACACAGCATTCCACATAAATGGCCTTCTATTCCTTTTGACAAGGATAGAATCCCCATATAACCTTCACCCTATGCTTCCTTGGTAGGATAGCATTGTGCCGGCAAGAAGAGAATAGCTTTCCTTCTCTATCGCAGAGAGCAAAAGACGTTTGCATCAACAAGTGCTTTGTGGACTAGGTCAGGCTGGTACACCATAGACCCCTGGAGGATCAGACGAACAGTAAGGTCGCAGCAGAGTCATTTCCACCTCTCTGTGCTTATGGCCAGGTGCAAAGAGAATGAAGATGAGACCTGCAGGTGGTAGAGCACTTGTCCACCATACATGAGATCCTGGATTCAGTCAACCCTCCCACACTGTAAAACAAAACAAAGCAAAACAAAAGCAACACCCAGTGGTTTCTACTGAATGGATGCTGCTTTTCCGGTTAGACTGGTACCTGACTATCAGAGCAGAATTTGGCTGTTGAAGAAGAACAATTGGATGTTCCAGGTCTGTCTGGTATACATAAGAAGACCATGCCACCAAGAAAGAGAGGAAAAGAGAGAGAGAGAGAGAGAGAGAGAGAGAGAGAGAGAGAGAGAGA
>LOJH01050367.1:1377-12692 GCA_001685095.1 Ellobius talpinus
TTTTTTTTTTACATATTTTTAACTGCATAACTTCAATTTTGTGACCACAAATTTAATGACGGATAAGATTCAAAACTGAACAACAACTTGTATTATAGAAAGCTTCAGAGTACCTCTTTAAGCTTTTGACTGGTCATATATGTGGTACAGAGTATGTCTCAGATAACACATGTTTATGTTTGTGAGTCTTCTCAGCTGTGGTTCATAATTGCTATTCTGGTGCTCTTTCAACATCTTTGACTGGCCACATCTTAAATACAGGATGGACTACCAAAGCTAAACAGAGGTTTCTGTCTGCCTAGGTCTTTTATGCTGCCCTGGATCAAATCTACCATGGCCAGCATCCCCTGAGGAAGTCGACCACAAACATCCTCATGGAAACGCAAGAGCACTTTTATGGCTTGCCCTATGTTCCTGACACTGTGAGTCTGCATTTTAATTCAGCTCATTCTAGACTGGCTCTGCTTATTTCTCTAGGTTGCCATCATTACCCTTTGGAGGACTTGGGATTCCTACATGTGTGTTGAGGTTGTGTTTTACATGGCCAGATGTTAGGAACGTCCTGGCTCATCTAATATTCCATGCATGATTTTCTTTCTTCTCTCAGTGCTTACCAGATTCCTAGGAAAGTGGGTTAGTTAGTCAATATTCTCTTTACTTTTTATAAAACTACACCATATATATTATAATTTGTATAATATAATGTCTTTATACATATGATGAGACTCTAATAGTGTTTACTGCAAAGGGAACTAACATTTATTGAATACCTTACATTGTACCAAGGGCTATGCTATATTCTTTATATCCTGTCTTATTTAGTGCCCAGTTGGACTGGAAGGTAGGGGTCTCATTGCTGTTTCCAAGTTCTAGGTACTCGACTTTACCTCGCTGTTTTGGAGAAAGAACTAAATTTCATTCTTAAACCAGCCTGTTAAATACTCTCCTTTCATTGGGGCTCGTGTTGAGGTCATCCCCGGGCTTAGATAGTGATGTGTTGGGATTGAAAGCTTCTGACCTCTTCCATGCTGTTGGTTTCTTATTGTCTCAGAAGCTGAAAGTTCTAAAGGTACAGAATTCCCTCGAGAGTGCCCCTCGTCAGCTGCAGCACTCAGGACAGTGTGACTTGTACCTTACCTGGGCAGCACAATAGAGCTGACCCTGTTGACGGGGTGCAGGTGACCTGGCCCAGTGAATGTGCGTGGGAGATCTGGCCCCACCCCTTAGCTACCATGCAGTACAATGGGTGAGGGAGAGATACTGTCCCCCATCCCCTGCTCTTTGCTGCCTGTGGCAGGTGGGAGAGCTGGCCATGAGGTCATGAGAGTGGAAGAGCTGACCCTGCCCTTCCCCAGCTGCAGCACTCAGGAAAGCAGGCCTACACCTTACCTGGGCAGTGCAGTAGGGTGGGAGAGCAGGAGAGGTGACCCCGCCCCACATCTGCTGTGTGGTAACATGGTGAGGGAAAGATGCCCTCTGCCTGCCTCTTGCCACCTATGGCAGGTGGGAGAGCTGGCCTTGGGGTCATGGGATTGGGAGAGCTGGTTCTACCCCTCAGCAACTGCTGCACTGGGGAGAGCAGGCCATATACCTGGCAAAACATACCTGGGCAAAACAGTAGAGCTGGCCCTGGTGGTGTGGGTGCAGATGAATTGGCCCTGAGGGCTGAGAACAGGAGAGCGGACCCCGCTCCTTGCTGCCTGCTGCACTGGGTGAACTAGCTGGAGCAGTGCTGGAGAGCTGGTCCTGATGGTGACAGTGAGAGAAAGCAGGTAGACAGACCAACTCAGCTACCACCCAGGCCCAGAATCAGGGCTTTTAGATAGCCCACCCCAGCATCCACCTCATCTATGAATTGCTGGAGCATGTGAAGGGGCCGGGCCTGCAGATCCAGAGCTGTGGGATCTCCATGACACAAGGCAACAATGGGATATCCATGAGGAGTCCCAGTGAGGGCCCAGCATTGATAGTGTGACAGAAGCCAGAGGCCTTGAACCAGGCCAATGACTCATTATAATGAAGATTTACAAGTAAAGATGAATGGACTTAAAAATAAACACACACACACACACAGAATGCTGATCACACTACCTCCCTCCCCCGCCCCCATGTGTATGCATATGCACATGTGGTGTCTGTGCTAAGCATGAGTGCTACCGTTGGGCTACTGGCAAGTTCAGCTCCATGTAGATACAGCATAACCAGTAAGGAGTGTGTGTCATAAATAAACCTAGACTGCGTTAGGGGGGCTGGGCGCTCTCTAAACCTACAGAACTTCACTGTGGCTGGAGGACATGTGTGCCACCTTTCCTGTCTCCGTCTTCATTACCTTTCTTTTGCTGTGATAAAACAGCGCGACCTAGGCAGCTTTTGAAAGAAAGCATTTATTTGAGCTGACAGTTCAGAGGATTAGAGTCCTTGGTGGCAGAGTGAGGGAGCAGCTGAGGACTCACATCTGACCCAAAGCCACAAGGCAGAGAGGGGGAGCACACTGGGACTGCACGAGTTTTCTTTAAAATCCAAAAGCCCACTCCTAGTAACACTTTCTCCAAAAAGCACACACCTCCTAATCCTTCTCAAACAGTTCTACCAGCTTGGAACCAAGTATTCAAATATGTGAGCTTGTGGAGGCCATTCTTATTCAAACCATCCTGTTCCATTCCATAGACTTACAGTCATGTCATAATGCAAAATGCATTTAGTCCAACTTTAAAATCTCCCTTAGTCTTTCACAGTGTCAACATTCTCTTCTGAGAATTTTTAAGGAAATTTCTTAATTGTAACCCCTATAAAATGAAAAAGCAAATTGCGTATTCCCAACATATAGTGGCACAGAATATACGCCATACCAAGGGGAAGAAAGGGCATAGTGAGGAAATACTGGACCAAAGCAAAACTGAAGCTCAAGCAGGGCAAACACTGAATCCCGTAGCTCCATGTCTGATGTTTAAAGGGCTTAGATGGCTCTGTCCTTCCAGCTGTGCACACTTCTCTCTCTCAGGCTGATTCCACTCTTGCACCCAGCTTTTCTTGGCAGTTGCCAATGGCTCTGACATTTCTTCACTTTCACAGCTCATGCAGTGACCTCTTAGGGTCTCCATGCAGACTGCCCTGCCATGCAGCTGTCCTCTCTGTCTCTCCTTAACTGTAGAGGAAGATTCCACAACCCCTTTACTCACATATCCTTCATGACTAAACCGAGAACCACGTGGATGGCACTGCCAAGTTTGACTGCCCACTTGGGGTGAGCATTGGCACCCTTGATTCACATATCAGCTTTGATTTGTTGTTGATTTTTAGGAGCAGAAAATTCCTTAGAGTTTTTCACCAGTTGGAATTTTAGCTGTGTGATGTCTTTCCCTGGGGACACCACTCCCTTCATTCCATTTCCATCAGGCCTCTCCTTTATCTCCCATCTTTTTTTAGCATAAGCCTTGGCTCCAATATTCAATTTCCTACTGCGCTTTTTAAGAAAGATTTATTTATTATGTATACAGTGTTCTGCCTGCATTTGTGCCTGCAAGCCAGAAGAGGGCACCAGATCTTGTTACAGATGGTTGTGAGCCACCATGTGGTTGCTGGGAATTGAACTCCACCTCTGGAAGATCAGCCAGTGCTCTTAACCTCTGAGCCATCTCTCCATCCCCCCTACTGTGCTTTTAAACTGTATATTTTGTTTATCTCCCCTCCACATGTTCTTTTTCATTGTAGACCTACGTAAGAGTAATTACAAACAACCATGCAATGGAGTCAATATTAGGCTTTCTTAAAACCTCCTCCACCAGGGAAATTAGTCCATTACTTTTCAGTTTAGCCTCAGGAAAATTCTTCGGACAAGGGCAAAGAGAAGCCACATTCTTTCTCCAAATATTGAAGAATGGTTTTTAACCAATGCTAGCATTCTCTGAAGCATCTTGAGCTGGTCCTCATCTGTCCACACTGCTCTTAGCACTGCAGTCTTCCCAGCTCCTGCTAGATTGGCCCATTAAGCTCTGCTTATAGTTTTCAACTGCTTTCCTAGTCCAAGGTCCAGAGTCTTCCATAGCAAGGTCACTCTCTCTGTCTTAGTTATCTGCACGCTGTGATAAAACACTGTGACCATGACCCTAACCGAGGCAAGAGAAAATGTTTGATTGGGTTAGCAGTTCCAAAGGGTTAGAGTCCATGATGGTGGAATAATGGAACAACACAGAGCAAAAGACAAGGGGGCACCCTGGGAATGGTGTGAGGCCTTTGAAACCTCAAAACTCACTCCCAGTGACACTCCTCCTTCAACCAAACCACACTTCCTAACCTTTCTCAAATAGTCCACCAACTGAAAATCAAAGACTCAAATATATTAACCTATGAGGGCCATTTTCATTCAAATCACCACAGCTCATCTGTTTTTCTTTTTAAATTTTCCTTTTTAAAATAGATGACATGAAAACATGAAGGTTATGCTGTCTAGAAGACGCCACTCAGGGCTCTGATGTTGCTGTGCTTGCTATGAATATTCAGATTTCTTGCTAGCGGGTGTCTCCTGCGTGCCCTCATGTATAGTGCACGGATTCAAATCTGAAACCGATGATTAGGAGACACCCGATGGCAAGGACTGTGATGTCCATGGTATAAACAGCACCCAGACCACATATGAGAGGTCTGAAAACCAGACTTCTGTCTCATACTGTACATAAAGCATTAAGCAGATTGGGCCCAAATGTGGGGACTATGAATGCAAAAGGATGCCATTCCCACAGCCTTTTTATTCTCACAGAATTGAACACCTTATATACAGTTCACAGGCATTAAATGTAAAATAGAAAACTGACAAATTTAACTGCATTTAAATTGAAAGATAAAAATCATAAGTTTAATATAATGTAAGCCAGTCTACTCTTACCAGAAATGGAAAACTAAGGTGTTGAAGTAGATATTTTCATGCACCCCTTTCCTTTTCTCCCTTTTTATTGTAAAAAACATAAAATTTGACATGCTAGAAAAGATGCATTTTTAAAACACTTTGAAAGGACACAAGACACAAGTATGTAGTAAACCACATGAAACGGCCTCCATATTGACCAGAAATGCTGACTAAAACCATATCCTGTTACTGTTTTATTCTAGCTTGGTAAAAAGCATTCCAGTTAAAATACCAAGTTGGAAAGGCCCTGGCATCACAGGACTATGACACTATGGCAGGATACAAAGTGGTTCCCCCATTCAGAGAGAGTTAGGCATTATCCACTAACAATGATGTGGGCACTCCTGTGGCCAGCGTTCATCACTTCCATTCTATGTAGACAACATGTTGTGTTTTCCCTGCTAGGTATTCTCTCAGTTCCAGGAGCTAAACACAGGGTTTAGAATAGGTTGTGAATGTTTTTGACGAGGATTTGAGTGGGGAAGACCCTGTGAAAAGCCCAGGCTATTATCAGCAGGGAAATGAAAAGCACTATACAGAAGGGTACACCAGGGGTAGAGCTGCTGAATCCATTGGGCAATAAGCTGAAGTCAAAACAAGTGAGTTTCTTAAGAATCAAGCTGAGTAGAACTTCCATACAGAGTTCACATCCATGTAAACGTGAGCATCACAGAGGAGCACATACACAGGAAGGCTGTAAAGGAATGAAGGGGAGTCACATGCAGTGCAGTAGTTGCCACTCTGGCTAAGGAATGGAACCGTGTACACTGTAGCAATGCTTACGGATTAAATCGGTGGGTGTAGCAAGTTGGTCATTCCACTTTATTAATCAAAATGTAGTCTTGCTATTCAGAAAAATCTTAAAAATTATTGAAAGGTGATTTTGTTTCTACTGTATGGGGTAAAAGCAAAGAGTATGTTTTGAGAGACCCATTCTAGGGTGCCCTGTGTCCTGGCAAAATGCTGGTGGTGTGAACCAGGACAGTGGTTGCCATATACAGGATGGTGAAGAAGCAGAGGTGAGCTCTGAGGCTGGACCACATGTGCAGATCAGGGCAATAGCCAGGGAGACGGAGTCCATGGCTGGCAGCAGCCATGTGGGATGAAAGACTGTCATAGTGTTTCCCCAATGGTGTTCCCCAATGGCTTATTTCTAGGAATTGTTTGTCTTAAATAGTCAATCACTCCATGAAATAAAATAGTAAGAAAAAAAATAAAATTTGAATGATAACCTAGAGAATATTTGTAGGGCTTGCAGAATCCATACAAAATATCTGGATGCTTACAGTGTGGTCTCAGCCTTTAGGCAATGATCACAGAGGTTTCAACCATCTGTGGGGAGATACTGTGCACCGGCTTCACAGCCCAGGTCTCTCCCATGAGACCCTCCAGAAGCCACAGTGCACAGAGCAGGGTCCGCTAGCCGGAGAGGTCTTCACAGATCGGTGTCTGCCTAGCGAGCCTTGGTATGACGTGCTTGGCAAAACTGAACTCAGATCACTGTAACTGTTGGCATGACTGTCTTTGTTCCTTGTGAAGTATGGTGCCGACTCTGAGTAAGCACCCTATTGTGCCAGCATTTCATTAATATTTATACGAGTGCTAAACCTCCGTGTAAAACACAGAAAGTTAATTTGCACTTGACTTGTTTTTCCATGTAGCAGCAGTTTGATGCTGGGAATCCAAAAGTCTTGCTCAACAGGTTAGAGGACGATTTTAAACCATATCCCACAGGCTGATTTTCTGTTGTATTCCGTCTCTTAATGGGTGGTGTTTGTTGCTTTTTTAGAAAAGATATTTTCATTTTGAAATTATATGGTATGTGTGGTAATTTGAGTGTAGACACCCTCAGAGTCTGGAAGAAAGTTTCAGACCCCCTGGAGCTGGAGTAAGGAGTATGTGTTAGCACCCTTCTTCATGTGCAGTGCACACTCCTAACCCTGAACCATGTCTCCAATGTTGTTGCTTATTTGAGTCCCTGAGTCCTCCTAAGGGTCTTCTATTTCTAAGTGATTGTACATTTCTTCCATTTTAACCCAGATAGTATACAGTGTTACAATTTTGTTGTTCTAGGGTCCTAGATTTGTATCTTTGTTTTTGTGTTTTGAGACAGGGTCTCTGTATAGCCCAGGCTGTTCTGGAGCTCATACACTCCTGTCTCAGCTGCCCAAAAGAACTAAGATTACAGGTGTGTGCCGGCCACCACACTGACTTGGATTGTGTCTCTGTGCTCTCACTTGCTCGGAAGTATAGGAGGGCTAGCAGGTCTAGGAAAGTTCTGGAGAGCGCATGTAACCTCTCTCAGCTGACCTAGTGAGTGTTTTCAGGTGTAGACCGTGAACAAATGGCTGCCACGTGGGAAAGTATGTGGGCGTTGTGGCTGGAGTTGGCACTTTAACGTGTTCTGTTTATCAATGGGTGGTAAAGTGGTGTTTCTAGAACAGCTCTTCTTGGACCAACAGTGTTTCTAAAAGAAGAGGTGACTTTTTCTTTTGCAAGAGGTTTCTGTAGGCTTCCACATCCTTGTCCAAGCAAGAGTGTCCCAGTCTCTCCCTGCTATGCCAGGCTAACCCTCCCTGAGTAGAACTGAAATGAAACAGCAGGAAAAAGAAGGCACAGGAGAGCATTCCAAGAGCCCAGCTCAGCTATCACCGTACCTCAGTGTTGGCAGGTGTGGCCTGGGAGGTGGTGACGAACAGGGAGAGTTGAAGTGACACAGCTTGAGCACCATAGCCCTCAACCAGAGAAACGTGGAGTTTACGAGGAATGACTGCCTAGTGTAGCACAGAAATGTGATAAGTTTATGCCACAGGACTACAGGGGATCTAGGTGTTGGGTCATCATATGTGTATCACAGGACATAGGTTCAAACATGAGCTCTGTGGATTGGGAAATTACCACCTAGGGATCTGCAATTAGCTGTGGGCGACTGTGCTGGGGAGCTGAGGGTAAAAGACAGTTTGATGATACTGCTGATGGGCAGGAGTGTCTATCAAAGGGACATTAGCCCAGCCAGCATGATCGCACATCACCTTCTCATGGGGACAGCCATTTCTCAAGTACCAATGAAACCCCCAATTTTAAACATACTGTTTTCCTTTCTACTTCTACTCCCACAATCCCAACAGTGTAATGTTCTGCTCTTTATTATGTTAGGGTTACATTGGCTGGATGGTAGCTTGAAAATTGTTTATAGAGTGCTTGCTTTGAAATGTGGTCTCTGATTCCCAAGGAGAACATAATAAATGAAGGCTCACCATACGATTTTTGTGTGATCTGAAGGCTTCCCACGTTGGAATTACTTGATTTGGGAAGCAGATTCCTAAACTGACATTTCTGTGGCCATGATTGTATGTTCAAGGGAAAGTAGCTGCTCTCTTGCCATTTGGAAGGTGGTGTGCAGAGGTGCTAGAGGAGATGCATGGCTGCTGCCCCAGACTCTCAGCCCCCAACCTTCCTGATCCTGGGGCCAACAGGGAGAGGGCGTGGGGAAGACTTGTGAGACGATCAGGCCATGCTGTGTGGCCTCAGCTCTTTCAGAGTGGGGCTTAGCAGACATGCACCATCATAACCCACTACGAGCTTTTTCAGAGTGGGGCTTAGCAGACATGCACCATCATAACCCAATATGAGATTTTTCATAGTGGAGCTTAGCAGACATGCACCATCATAACCCATTATGAGATTTTTTTTCTGTTTACATGATAGTTTTTATGAGCTTTTTGTTGAGTTATTTGTGTAAAGCATGAGAATAATATAGAAAGAGCTATATGAAAATGGAAATGGATATTTGTTCAGTTAAGCATATTAAATTGTCTTCAGATTTTAGTACAGCTAAAATATGTACAGCTTTTCACAGACAATTTCACAAATGAACGAATTAATTTATTGGTGCTGGCACTGGAACCCAGGGCATCCACATGCTAGGTGAGCACTCTGCCCTGAGCCCCACCCCAGCTTCTAAGTCACCATCAGTTCCAATATTAATATGAACTGCCATCACTGCTTATTGGACTTAGCAGCAGGCAGCAATGGCTTCCTTTTTTATTTTTTATTTTATATTATGGATGAAGCATGACTGTAAGGAATAGTTACTAAATAATTTCTTCCATCTATATTAAAGGGTTTTTGAATTTTTTTATATTAATGGCTTTTGAGAAAAGGCTGGTGAAAGAAACCATGACCGCACAAGGTCTTCACGGAGATGTGTGAAGCCCACTTCCCTCCTTTGCTGCTTTTGTCTCATGCTTACTTGGAGACTGTTAGAGAAGGACCGAGACACTTTACATGTGTGTAGAATAGATTGCCAGCTGGGCATGGTGGCTCACACCTGTAATCCTAGCACTTGGATGCAGAGGCAGGAGCATTGTTGTGAGCCTGAGGCCATCTTGGACTCACTGTGACTCTCTTTCTCCTGTATGTGTGTGTGTGTGCATGCATGCATGTGCGCTCGAATGTGCAACTGTGAGAGAAGCACCCCATATCTACCTTTTTCTTGGGAGTAGTCAATTAAAATTCTGTGGTGAAACATTTGCTTGAGACAGTTCTGTCTCCTCCCACCCCTTTGTTCCAGGTCCCCCGCGAATGGCCAGTCTGAATCAGGTGAAGGGCTTGCTTGGGTAGAACTACCTCTGAATATCTAATGTTGCCAAGCAAGTGAAGTGTTAAAGAACACCGTGCTCACTTATCTTTGCTTTCTTTATCATCAATACAGAGCCGTCTGGTGCACATCTAGAAACACCTAAGTGGTTAATGGTGTGTTGAATTCCTTCCCTTTTTGGCTACATAAACAACTGAGAACTGTTTACCTTGCCTGACATGCTAGATTTACTATGGCTTCGTAACTAAAACACACACGTGTTGTAAACTGGAACACTAAGCTCCCGAGTCACTCATTTTCTAAAGCCTTCCATGGCTTCAGCTTGTGGGAGAATTGCAGCTCTAGATCCCACCCATTTAAAACACGTAATTGTCTGGGTTGTTTTTTATAATAGTCCTGTGAGCCAAGTCACCAGTGTTCATTTTAGTCTTGGTTTCTGGGAGTAGTGCTGCCCCCCTTTTGGCCTGTAATTTGCTGCAGCTTGGATATAACGAACCGTCCCAGAATATTAGAAGCTTTGTGCTTTGAGCGATGCTCATGTATTTCTATTTCTGGCAGCCTTTATTTTGGTGACTCCAAGGTCAACCACGGTATCAGCCACAGGGATGTGCACAGAACATAGAGCATCTGTTGCTTATGCAGAAATGGGCATGCAGAGGGGCTCCTGCAAATGCCTAAGGATTTCTGGGCCATCCTCAGAGCCTCTAAGCTGCCTGCTTGGCACAGTAAGAAGGGCTCTGACTGAGTGCACTAACTGGGCATTTTAAGAGCATTTTCGGAAGGTAAGTTGTGCATTTGATTGAAAGTTTCTAAGCTGTGAAAGGCGCCCACAGCATGAAGTCTCTTGTGCTTCTGGTCCTTAGCTCTCCCCCTTGATTTGTTTCTTTAATTGTAATGCTCCAGTTTTTCACTAACGAGCACATATTCCTCATAAACTCAGAAAGGCAAGAACACCTATACCCTTCCCCATTTTCTCTTTGTTTCCCGTGCCATTAGAGGGGAACAGCTCTTTGAAGTGATGTTTGTCACAAGGGTTAGCTTGTCTTAGTTCTGGATGTAGCATACACAGCCCCGAAGCTGGGGCCTTGGGATGTGCCCTCATGTCCTCTTCCTAAAAGAGCCCGGAACTTCTGCTGCTGCTGTAGAAGAGCCCTGTTCTAGGTGACACTGTCCTCTATAGCAGTAAGCATACATTGCCAGCTACTGTGCAGACGTGCCCTGGGGATGCATTAAAGATAGATATTTGGTGGATTAAAGCGTTCATAAATTAACAAATGAGAATGGTTAAAGCCCTGGCCACAGTAGAATGGTACTGGGAGGTGAGGCCTTAAGGGCTTGCTTCTTAGGCTGTTCATGAGCTGGAACACTTTGAAGGCCCAGGTGTCTTTGGAATGGTTGAGCTTCCTGTCTTTGTCATCTGCAGTTGCCTTGTGAAGACAATCATCCATTAGCCAGGTGCAAGTCCTCATGCACACCGCCAGTAACTGAACTGTGGTCTCCCAACTTCCAGGGAGAGTGCCTTAAGTCTTAGGCTGTCCTGTTTGCTTCAGTTTGCTCCAGCAGCCTGGACAGCTAAGATGTCAAGTTCAGATTAGTCTGAGTAACTTTACACTGTGTTACTGTTTTGTATGGAGTGGAATGCTTACCTGCTCATCAAAGATGTAGTCTTCTCTTTCCTACTGTGCTTTCCCAGACCCTGCATTTCTGTGGGGTTAGCGCTTTACTTCAGCTCAGATCCTGTCCCAGAACCCCATTCTCTGGCCCCTAACTGTTAGAGCCCGTAGGCCCCAACATAGATAACTATTTTCCCTA
>LOJH01050371.1:2047-12692 GCA_001685095.1 Ellobius talpinus
ACAGTGCTATATTTAGATTCCGGCATGCACAGAGATTTAATTGAGGGATGAGTGTAGACAAGGGTGAGTAGGTCTGTACTCAGCTGGAGTGACTAAAATTGAGATCAAGCATAAAAAACAAGCTTCCCCGGGTGGTGGTGGTGCACGCCTTTAATCTCAGCACTCTGGAGGCAGAGGCAGGAGGATCTTCATGTTCACGGTGAATTTCAGCAGTTATTAGTGCAGGGGTCACAATTCAAAGAGGGTTTCTTGAAGGGGGTCACACACCAGTTTTCAAGAGATACTTTCTGTAGTGTTAAAGTCTCCATGTGGATCAAGCCAAGGCAAGTGGTAGTACTGGTTCAGGTACCCAGCTCCCAACACCAGCCTTTTTAAAAAATATTTTTATTATAAACTGGGTAAGGTGGCAAATGCCTTTAATCCCAGTGTATCTCTGAATTCGAGACCAGTCTGGTCTATAGAGTGGAGTTCCAGGACAGCCATGGTTATACAGACAGACCCTGCCTTGAAAAAGAGCCAAAAAAAATTCTTTCTACCAAGATAAAATGATTTATTGCAGGTATCCTTAAATCTTGGCTGTATAATCAGGCACAAGTTAAGTATATTAGAATTTTAAGTAATGCGGCTTTATGCATAATAGTTTTCTAATCAGTGACTGAATGATAAAATCATCTCTCTTTAGCTCAAATTTTTATATTCATCTATAAAAAGAAAATATTTTTATTACTCCAAGAGCAGCCTCTACTTATTTAAATTTTATTAGAAGATTATAATTTATTTTGAAGGAAATAAATCTTCTAGTTAGATATTATTTAAGTAATAAAAATCAAGAGCCACACGCAGTGGTGCATGCTTCTAATTGTAACCCTTGATATGCTGAGACTAGAGGTTTATAAGTGTGAGGCCAGCCTGAGCGTTGTAGCTAGACTCTTTTAAAATCAAAACCAAAGCCAAAAATTGAAACCACTTTGTTCAGATACTGTGAGAGAAACTGAAATGTTTCAGTTTTATTAAAACTACGCACAGTTTTTGTATGGTTGAATAATGTATTGTAAATGGGTTTTATAAACTTAGGCATTAATGAAATGGTATGACTATATTAGTTTGAAACCTGCACAGATGGAGTCAGAGTGCACCTTTGCCTTTCTTTTCTTCAGTTCTGGATCCTGGGGATCCTTTTGCTACTGTACATCCCTTACAAGGGCTGATGCTTTTCCTGTGGTACAAACGTAGGAAGCCATACTTTGGCTAGCTCTTCCTGAATTGCTCTGTGAAAGAGTGTTCCATTTAATTCCTCGCAGCGACTTACGAAAGTGCTCTTCCCCCCCCCNNNAAAGCTCTGTTACTGTTAACTGATTCGTCTGTTATCTGGTGTCTTCGTATTTAGTAGCAAGTTTCCAATGTGAAGCAAATAAATACATTTTTAGCTTGAAATTGTTTAACTTTCTGGGTAGAAAAGCTCTATTAGGAAAGTAATTATATGAAATGGCCGTTGTTGGTGAGCACCTGACACGCCTCCTCATTTCTGTGGAAGTGTCATATTTCAGTCACCATGGGATCTACTTTTTGGGCAGCTGGAAAGCAGGAAAAGGAAAAATGACTCTCATGGCTGGAAGAAAGTGCATTGTGTGCCAGCCTAGTACCAGACTCGATTCTTTTTCCAAAGAAAATGGCTTCCACATGGTGACTCAGCCTCTTGTGGCCTTACTAGGACCAGGTGCATTATTGATTTTCATCATGGCAGTCTTGGTGTTTCCATACTAAAACAAATGGAAAATGGCCAGACATTTGCACAATTTGGTTGTGAGAAAATACTTTCCCTCAACTCTTTTGGTCTACTACACATTTTGCTTGCTAGATGAACGTAGTTCTTGGTATAATGTGTATGTTATTTTTCTGGCATAGATTGTGCCTCATGATCTACTTACTTAATTTAGACAATGAAGCTAAGTGTATTTTAAGAGTGGGAAAGATTCCCTGTAGACAAGTTTTCCACACACTAGAGTCTAGGAATAGTCCTCTTCAGATTGTCCTCTGGGGTGCCCTGTTGTTTGATTGACCTTCATATCCTAGCACCAAGTACAAGTGTGAGTTTCATCGAAGGCAAACCTTTCAGAAAAACCTGAAGTAGGAGCTCTTTGGGGCTGGAGCTATAGCTCAGTGTAACAGCACTTGACTGATATGCCCTGGGTTGTTCTCTGACACCAACACTACACAGACAGACAGACATACACACACAACACCCACACCCACACCCATAGACACACAGACACATAGAGATATACACACAGACATACAGATACACAGTCACATGGACAGATGCACAGACACAGACAAACACACATACACACAAAGAGAAACAGATTTCTTGGTAAAAACTAATCACTTTACTAACCAAGGAAGAGAGTTAGTAGTGCCTCCTGCTTTAAGAAGGTCTCTTTTTCAGGTTTATAAATTGTTTAATTAATGGATGATTTAATTTAGTGTTTGTACACATGTATGTGGTACACATGTGCTGTTGCCAGTGTGTGAAGGTCAGTTCATAACCTGCAGTTCTTGAGCTTTAGTCACCAAGCTCAGCATAGGTGCTCTTAGTTGCTGAATTTTCTCTCTGGCCAAAAGTCTTTATTTTTATTTATTTATTTTTTTAAAGGTTTAGCAGAGTGTTAACTATCATAGCAAGCATAATTTATTTTATTTTGATACTTAGTGGATTTAGGTGTTGTCAAATAGTTGAAACAAAACTTTATTTTGTGAATTTTTTCCTTCTTGATCACTGGGAATTGAACCTTGTATATGCTATGCAAGTGCTCTCTCTAACACTGAGCCAGCCAGGGGTATAGGCAGCCAGACAATAGGAAGTAAATTTAAGTATATGACATCCAAATTCCCAAGAGATGGGGTGAGTGGTTTTTGGTCTTTTGTGGGTTATGGATATTTGTCCTTGTTTAAGGTGATTGATTACAAGTTGTTAATGGTAATTATCAGGAGAAAAAGCTAAACAAAGAAGTCTGTCTAAGGTTGTGTTTTCCTTGTATATACTTTAGTGAGTACTATTAGTGTCAAATGAACTTAGCATTACAGAATGATCTTATCTTTTGTCCTGATTATTAGAATTCTTTGGTTATTATCACTCTTTGTAAAAATTTTATGGTTGTTCTCCTTTATTATATCTTGTTTTATAAATAGTTTTGTGTGCATTTTAACCTATTTTTGTGTAAGTTAACAATTCTTAGTATCTAGGTAATATTTTGACTGGGATAAGATTATCTAGTCTATGAACTCTTATCAGGATCTCATCATATAGCCTTGGCTAGCCTAAAACTCTATGTAGACCAGGCTAGCCTTGAACTTATAGAAATCCACCTGCTTCTTCCTGGGTGCTGGGATTAAAGGTACCACCATGCCTGACCCCATAAATTGTGTGTTTTTTTTAAACACATTTATGTTTTCCATTTTCCTGTATTTTTATTGATTCTATTTGTCCTTAAGTGTCTTTTCCTTTCCCTGTTAGAGCCATCTACTTCCCTCTCACAAAGCAGATCTCCACTGTAATTTGAGCCAGTAACTTGAAGTTCCGGAGACCGAAGTTTGTTGAGATTTTGTGTTTAGTTGGGCCTGGTGGTGCAGGCCTGTCATCTTAGCTACTTGGGAATCTGAGGCAGGAGAATCATAAATTTAAGCCTTGCCTAGGATGCAGAGTAAGTTCAAGATTAATCTGGGCATCTTACTTAAATTATGTCTCAAACTAAAAAGTTAAGTTCTTTCCTCTGAGCCTGATAATCTGAGTTTGATCCCCTGAACCCTCAGGTGGAAGGAGAGAACCAACTCAAGAAACTTGCTCCACACTTGTGCCATGCCATTGCATGTATGTGTGCCTACATTCATACCTGCACACATGTACAAATAAATTAATAAAGATTTAAAATAATTTTTAAAAGGTTAATAAACAAGGATTGAGGCCATATATAGATATATGTGGAATGCCATGAGACCCTAGTTTTAAACACCAGTAACACACACACACACACACACACACACACACACAGAGAAATACACAGGCGCCCACATGTTCTTCATCTGAACAAGTAAGTCTCATCTTCATGACTTTTGAAAAGTGCTTTCTTCAATAGTGTCTAAAGAGTTTTAGATAGCTTCAAATGGATTAGCAAGACAGAATGATGGAAAGAGTCTTAAGGAATGGACTCTTTGGTATGGTAAAATGGTTCTATATATTATGGTATGTTTTAAATATGGATTTCACATACTTTTTTTTTGTACCTCACCAAAAATTAAATTATGACCTTCACTTGGTCAGAACGTTTTACTGAGCTGTTCAAGATCATGTACATACAAAGCTAAAGAAGACACAAAGTTTGGAGCAGCTTAGAGGTACAGTGCTTGCCCAGCTTGGATGAGGCCTTGAGTTCAAGCCCCAGTGCAAGCAGGGGAGGAGGGAATTGGTACCTGAAAGATCCGAGAAAAGAAAACTACGTGGTTTTTTTCTTATAGCCCAGTTTGCAATTGAATTTATCAGCTGCTGTATAGGGGTAGTTTAGTACTTTGTAGAGACTTCATAAAACCCAAAGACTCCCCATAAACTATCTGGCTGACACAATTTATTTTAATGGATAAGATTACAGATTTTTTTGCTTTTAGGATTTATGGTATTGGAATTTTACAAATTCAGAGTGGCCTCACCTCCCCCCAGTTAAACAAAATTCATGAAGTTAAGAAACTCATATCTAAGGAGTTAGGCCGTGCAATTTTTGTTGGTTTTGAAGCAGATTCTCTTTTGAGGTTTGAACAAGCATACTTGTTTGTTCATCGCTTGTCTTGTTAGTTTGTGGATGAAATGGCCATCACCGTGTTGCTGAGCTACAACCCATATCATTTGAAATGATGAATGAGCTTCTTATTTTCCAGTATGAATAGATATTTTAATTTCTTAGCTTTTTGTGTTGGAAGAGATCTCAGAAAGTTTCCATTCCATGCTTTTATTTTATAGATGAATAAACTAGGTTACCAAGGCATTAAGTGATTGGTCAAAATCTCTGGTCTAAAGCATTTTGTATGTTTGAATCCACTGAGACTTAATGATAGGGACTTAATGCTGTCTGGCTTCAACATTACTTGGCAAACTCCCAATTTATTAATGTGTTCTGTATCTTGTGCTTTCATATGTCATTTAATGATCAAGTAGTGAAAACTCAGAATTTATGGTGAGTTGTAATTGAGCAGTCATTTTTCTAAACCTATCATTATCTGTAATTTAGAAACACAATGACCAGGAAGCAGTATTAGTGTAAGCATAGTTTAATAAGTTCATATTAATCCTTCCAGTAAAGTATAACATTTTAACATACCTTTCAGAGCCACAGTGATGGGAAAAATGATGGAATTGCTTATTGTCAAAACAAAAGGTGCTTTAGAGATGGCTCCTTAGGAAGCTGCTCTGCTGCATGTAAACTAGTTTGACTTAAGCTCCGAGAGATACAGTCACATGGGCTTATCGGTCAGTGACAGCTGTTGACTGTCTGGCTTTACATTTAATGCAGGTCTTGGTGACTTATTCTCAACTTGTCACTTGGCGTGGCAAATAGTTACTTTGTAGTTATACACAGTATTATCTTTGAAGACTTGCCTTGTAGTGCAGTGATACCCAGCTTACTCTTTTAGTCTAACAGACTAGTTGTGTCATGCCATGCATATGGAACTACTGTATATATATTAAATTAATATTTACATGTAAATATCATTGACAGCAATAATCTTGAAGTCCAAAATAGAGAACAAACACCAAACCCTTAGGTTGTCCAGTGTTGTGGAAAGCCTCCTTGCCTAGAGCATCCGTTAGTCTGAAGTGTACCACTCTCTTTTTCCTCATTTACAACTTGACATTTATGGCTGCAGTAACATGGCCCTTTGCTAGGGAAGCTTTCTTGTCAGTTTGTCAGGTAGCAGAGCTAATTGTCTTTTAACTCTACCCTGTCTGCCAGCTGTCAAGCAGGCTAGTATATAGATAAAGCTTATCACAAGAGGTTAGGAGTTAATGGTCTGTTTCACTTGGAACCCAGACTCTTGGTCACTTGTTTTATGTTGAGTGTGAGGAGGACATGAACTGCTGAGAGGGAAGAAGATTTAAGACGGATTTAGGAGGTGGTTGATGTGCTGATTTCAGAACTCTGAGACTAAGGAATAGTGTGACATGGCTTGTCACATTTGGCTTAGGTCTTTTTATATAGCCCAGGCTTGACTCAAACTCTTGGCAGTTATCTTGCCTCAGCTTCCCAGATGCTAGATTTATAGATATATGCCACCATTCCCTGATCACATTTGGAATTTTGGTAGTTATGCAAAAAATGAAAATTTGAAGATTTTGTAAAAGTCTTTCTGGAATAGGGCTGATGAAATATAGGTAGATGAACAAGCAAATCAATTAGCAGCCATGGTCAGTGAAATAATATCCAAGCCGGTTATAGAAAGAGGTGTAACTAGGAGTGAACTGTAATTAGAGAATGAAAGTATAAATTGTGACAGAGATCTGATCATCTAGATAAGAGGGGACACCAAGGGGTAAGGGATTGGCAGTGCTGGCTCAGAAAGACTTAGGCAGAGTTTGGAATGTAACCTAGCAGGCTGGTGGCTTCTCCAGTACTGGAGAAGATAATGGCAGCAAGAAAATGTTTAAATAATTAGGAACTACGGTGATTTCCTAAAATGATAATGGAAAAAGATACAGTCAGAATTTTGTTGCTCGAGGCTGCTATTTCTGATTCCTCTGAATATCTTACTGATCTAAACACTGTGTTTTGTTCAGTTTTGAACTTTTACTTTTTTTTCTTTTTTCTTTCTTTTTTTCCTTTTTTTCTTTGGTTTTTTTTTTTTTTAAGACAGGGTTTCTCTGTGTAACCCTGGCTGTCCTGGAACTCATTTTATAGACCAGCTGGCCTCGAACTCATATAGATCTGCTTGTCTCTGCCTCCCAAATGCTGGAACTAAAGTTGCGTGCTACCATGCCCAGCTGAACTTTTAATTTTTAATGTGATTATGATTCTAGGAGAGATTGGAGGTAGCCTTAATTAAGTGTACAATTCTTAAAATCTGTCTCCAAGATTTAGACTTGTAGTCTGAAAAATATATAGAATCTTGACATGTAAAAGTAAAAGGATAACTTAAATGCTTTTAAAATGGATTTAATATTCCAATTTTTGATTTTATTATCTTAAACTTTTTACATTAGTTGTGTGTTTGAGTGTGGGTGAATGCACATGTCCCATGGATACATGTGGAGGTCAGAGGACAATTTGTAAGAATTGGTTTTCTCCTTCAATCATGTGGGTTTCGGGGTTGAACTCAGGTCATTGTTAGGCAGCTAGCACCCTTTAACTGCTGAGCTATCTTGTTGACCCTATTTTTTCATTTCTTATTTTTAGTTTTAACTGTAGTACATGTGTGTGTGTATGTAAATGAATGCATATACTGTGGAGATCAGAGGCTGATGTCAAATATCTTCCCCAATAACTCTATTTTGAGGCAGAGTGTTCTTGAACCTGGTGCTTTCTGATTTGCTAGATTGGCTAACTAGTAAACCTCACTTGCCTTTGCTTCTTTTGGCACATGGCTGTTGGGCATACAAACCCAGGTCCTTATGCCTGTATGGCAGGTACATTACTTTAGCCTGATAATATTCTAAGAAGACAATGTAATTAATATAATAGGAATTCATCGCTTAAATAATCCATACTACTTCCTCTTCCTCTCATTTTCAGTGCCTTGTTTTCCAAAATCTTTTTGAGAAATGCTCATATATAGGACAAACAGTAGGTGAGTGCATATTTAATGCTAATTATTATATGATTTTAGAATTATTCCATGGGAGTTTTATTAATAAAGTTTAATAATCTTATTATTAAAAACAATGACCTGGGTAGATATTTGTTAGAACTTCATATATAATTGAAAACTTGAACAAAATGAGAGAATAGATATTCTTTTTTGCTCGTTTTTGCTTTATGAGACAGGTTTCTCTGTATAGCCCTGGCTGTCCTGAAACTCACTCTGTAGCTCAGACTGGCCTCAAACTCAGAGATCTGCCTGCCTCTGCCTCTGAGTGCTGGAATTGAAGGTGTGTGCCACCAACACCTAGCTAAGAATAAATATTCTGTAAGAACTAGGAAGGCTGGGAATATAGCTCAGTTGGTAGAATGCTTGCCTGCCATGCACAAGGCCCTAGGTTTAATCTCAGGCCACCAACAAGAAATAAACAACCAAAAACAAAATGAGAAAAGTGGGCAAGGTTTATGCCTGTGATCTTAGCACTTGAAGCTGGGACAGGAAGATATAAGTTTAAGCCTGGGTTACCCTCACTATGTTAGTGAGTTCCGGGTCATTCTGCGCTATAGTATGAGGGACCCTGTTTTAACTTTCCTTGCCTTGGAAAAATTAAAAAGTAGTAAGGTAATATGAAGGAAATATGTTCAGTAGTAAAAACTGTTTCTAAGTAAATCAAGTTTCCAAGCTTCTGTTTTAATGTGTAAGATTGTGTTCAGAGCATTGTTTCTTTTAGATGAACATTTAAAATACAGCAACAGATCAGGGCAATGGTTTCCATATGCTTCTGGAGGTGTTAACAGTGCATGTTTAGATTGGAAATGCAATATAACCCGCACTCCATTTTGGAAGGTGAGTAAAAAAGCATATCACGGTAATATTTACAAGTAAACCCGTGCTTTGTGGATTTTTAACTTCAGTTTTATGAATTTCTGGAAGCTGCAAATCATTCCTCCACAAAGCGTAGTCTGACGTGTGCTCTGTCTGGCCCAGTGTTCCTTCCACTACGTACTGTTTATCCCTATGGACTCTCTCTTAGGTAACCTATATTGGTAGGGAGAATTCAGCCCAACTTGCAGCTCAATTTGAAGAGATTTAAGTTATCTAAAACAACGAGGATGATTGGGGAAGTAAATAAAAGCCAAGCAGTAATTTCATCTCTGAGGTTTTCCTAGTCATCTTGAAGGCAGGGACAGTTGATGTTTAATACTGTGTGGTATGTGTGTATACGTGTGTGCATGTGCTTGCTTGCATGAGGAGGGACCCAGATGTTTGTGCTGCTGTGTGTTACATGGATGCTAGATGTTGATGCTGAGTGTCGCCATTTCTCCCTACTGTATATATTGAGACAGGGTCTCAGTTGGGCCCAGAGCTTGCTGACTCAACTGCTGTAGCTAGTCAGCTTGCTCTAGGAGTCCTGTGTCTCTCCTTCCCACACACTGGATTGCAGGGCCGCTGCCTCCATGCCCGGCTGACTTTTATGGGCATGGTCTGAACTCAGGCCCTCACAACTGCACAGCAGGTGCTTTACCCACTGAGCAGCTCCCCAGCCTCCTCTTTGGTCAATTTAAAAGCCTTGCTTCGCTTATTAAAATGTTGTCATGGTCTTTATAAATAGTGTGACCTTCAGAAAGACAAGGGAAAATTGCAGTCGTTTTCAAGATATGTCTGTGCAGGGTTTTTGTAACCTTTTGAAGTAACAAATTTATTAAAAAAAAAAGTTGGGACAAGAAGGGAAATAGAACATCCTAGGGCAGTTTTGAAAAGTACTGCTATTCCTGAAATGTTTGTGTCATAGTAATGGTACTGAAGGCTTTATATTTATTGTCTCATTTAGCATTTAAAAAGGGTTTATTTATATTTATTATTATTATTTTGACACTTTTTCCCTTTTATTGAAAATAGGTTTTTTTCCTCACATATATATCCTGATTATGGTTTTCCCTCCTTTTACCCCAAGTTCCTCTCACCTCCCTTCACTTCTGGATCTACTTCTTTTCTCTGTCTCATTAGAAAACAAGTAGGCTTTTAAGGGATAATAATATAATATAATATATTAAAATATAATAAACACAGCAATAACTAACCTGTCAGAGTTGGACAAGATAGACAAACAAGTGGAAAAGAGCCCAAGAGAAGGCACAAGAATCAGAGACCCACTTGTTTGCACACTCAGGAATCCTATGAAACACTAAACTGGAAGCCATGATATAAGGATAGAGGACCTGTTGCAGATATGCTGCTTCATTCTCTGTGAGTTCATATGAACTTTGTTAGAGAGCATTGTTTTCTTGGTGTCCTCCATCCCCTCTGGCTCTTATACTCTTTCCTCTTTCACTTGCACAGGGTTTCCTGTGTTCTGAAGAGAGGGATTTGATGGAGATATTCCAAGGTCTATCACTCTTTATGTGATGTCTGACTGTGGGTCTCTATTTTTTCCCATCTATTGCAGGAGGAAGCTTTTCTGATGATGGCTAAACAAGGCACAATGTATGTGTATAGCAGGATGTATTAGGAGTCATTTTATCACTACTTTGTTTGTTTGTTTGTTTTAGAACAGTAGTATTTCTTTTTACCCTAGGTCTCTGGGCTATCAAATTTCTGTTCTTGGTCACCCAAACAGTGTTGGGTATGGGTTCCATCTCATAAGCCTTAAGTCAAGTCACATATTGGTTGGTTACTGTAATCAGAGACTATTCATTTGTTTCCCGGCCACCCAGACCAGAATAATCACACAGAAACTATTTACAACACTGTTTGGCCAATAGCTAAAGAATATTCCTAGCTAGCTCTTACATCTTAAATTAACCTT
>LOJH01050373.1:0-12692 GCA_001685095.1 Ellobius talpinus
GTGCGGGAGCTGGGCGGGACGAAAAGCAGGCCTGCTCTCTCCCCTATCACAACATCTTTACAAAGTGTTAAATATTTAAAACCACGTTGCTTGTATAATGGAGTATCATTCACCAAAGAAAGATGAAGTACCAGGACATTCTTCAATGCAGTTAAACCTCAAAATCATTATAATGAACTAAAAGCTGCCTGTCACATGAGATCAGACGGTTTTATTATTTCATATGAAATATCTAAGCAGAGAAACCTATGGAGATAAAAACAGATTTATTGGCTGTTGTGGTGTAGGAAACTAGAGTACTAGGGCTGACAGATAAGGGGTATGGGTACTTCGGAGTAATTAAAGTGCCCTAAAATTGACAGTGATGGCAGCATAGCTTTGAATACCCTGGAAGTCATTCATTCCTACCAAAATTCGCAACGTTCTTACCTCATCTTTTGGTCTTACTGTTTAGCTGAAATTTTAATTGTTGTGTTGTAATGAAGTCACGGTGAAGAAAACACTGCTGTAATCTTGGCTCTGAAGGGACTGCTTACCCTTTTATATTACAGTTGCTATAGATTTTTTTGTACATAATTTCTTCCATTTCTGGTGTACTAAGTGTTCTGAATGGACACTGAAGGTGCTAACTTCATTATTCTTGATTCTCTTGAGACATAAACCTATTATTGATACATTTGCTATATACATTTTTAAAAGGTATTTAGGGAAGCCTTTTATGAAAATAGATATGAGTAAAGAACAAAATTATTGAATAGAGAAGATTAGAAAATTAGTAATCAGTTTGAATTTTAACTCTGCCTCTACATCATCTACACTGATACCAAAATGATCTCATTGACTGCCAGGGACTGTAGACTCCCTAGTTTAATTCCTTCATCTCCTTGAACATCACTCATACAAGTAAGCCCCTCCCAGACACTTGCATTTGGCTGTCCATTAAGGGACTCAGACTTCTATATTCTAAGCCTTCCCTTCTTCTCCACCCCCGAGCATAGCTCCCTCTCTTAGCAACTGGCATTTCATTTACCTACAGAATAAGCCAAAATGCCTTGGCACCTTCGTGAGCTCTCTTTTACTGTGACACAGACTCTGCCACCACCACCACCATCACAAAAATCACTCTATGAGCTTGTCTTAGGGGTTACGGCTGCTATGGTGAAACTCCATAGCTGATGGGAGCCACAAGCCTTATACAGAGAACGAACGACTGACAGACTCACAGATAGACCCACAAGTGTACAGCTTCTGGGGAACCCAATCTGCAGAGCTTTGGGAATGCTTGTCTTTTGAATAGTCACTGTCAGTTTTGTAGAAACCTGTGAAATCATGACCTTTCTTCCTTCCATAATGGGATTCATCCCAAAATATCCCAGCAGTATAGAAATCATTCTTTAAACCTGACTTTTCCTGTACTGACAACTTTATACCTTTTCCCACACTATGGGGCCCTGGTGTGAAAGCATTCCCTCAGTCAAACCTTTGTTCTCATGGTCAAATCTGCATAAATCTAGTCCCCCACAATTGCCCTTATTGACAGGACTTATTGACAAGACAGGAGCCCTAGGCAGGAGGCACTGAGCAGACAGACAGGATGTGTGCTCTTATTGATAAATAAACAAGTCTGGGTGGCCCTAAATTCTCTAACAGCCAACTCAGGAGAGTATAACCTACTGGCCTTTGCTCTTCCCTAACAAGCTATTAATATGCTGTATTTACTTTCGGTTTTCATTTGACACAAGTTCTTAGTCTAGGAAATTAATTATTTGTACCTTTACCCCTAAAATATACAGGAAAAAAACCTTGGGTTGCTAAGCCAACCACAGAGAAAGAAATTCTTTCTCACCTGGGTACCAGTGGATACAGTATCCTGATGTTTGGGTGGGGGGAAGCAGGGCAAGCAATCTCTCTCCTAATCCTCCTAGTATCTTCCACGGAGCTTCACAGCCATGCACCTTCTGAGACATAAGCCACCTACCTTGTCAGTATTTTACCCATCCTGTTAACCCTAAGAAATGCGTGCTTGGTATCGTTGTTGTTTACCAGAAAATTGTTAGCTATCTGTGTGGGTATATAAACCAGAAACCTTGTGGGATGGGTAGAGCAGTGCGGAACATTAAAAGGGAGACATCAAGAGAGCATTGGAGAGAGCGGAGGAAGAATAAACGGGACATAAGAAAAAGACATGTGAGCTAATTGATTTCGTTTACCCTCAGATCTTATTAGTCAGGCTTTTGCCTGCTATAGTGATCCTTCTGAATCCTGAGAGGTTCAGTGGGACTTAACCCCAGCATAAACCTTGACACATGACAATTGGGGAGAAGAGGGTTGATTTGACTTACACTTCCACATCTTAGTCCATCATGGAAAGAAGTCAGGGCGGGAACTCAAGCAGGGCAGGGACCTGGAGGCAGGAAGGGAAGTCATGGAGGAGTGCTGCTTACTGACTTTTTTTACTCTGGCTTTCTCAGTCTACTTTCTTATAGAACCGTGACCACCAAACAAGGGGTGACCCCATCCACAAGGGGCTGGACTCTCCCTCATCAACACTGTTTAAACAAATGTCCTACAGGCTTGTCTATAGCCCAATGTTATGGAGGCGTTTTCTCAATTGAGGGTCACTCCTCTCAGATGAGTTTAGCTTGTGTCAAGTTGACAGAAAACTACTGTTAATCCATAGCCTTTCTTTTCTTATTCATCTCCCAAATCACACATTAACACGAACATTAAAATATAAAACATTGCACGTTTTAAAAGACCCACGATCTCTAAAAATTCAAATAAAAATTTAAAGTCTCTTTAAAATATCCAAACTCTCTTTTAAAATCAAAGTCTTTATAAAGCTCCAAAATCTCTTTAAAAATTCAAAGTCTCTCCACTGTGGGCTCCTGTAAAATAGTAAATAACTTAAATATTTTCTTACTCCACAAAGGAAGAACCAGGGCACAGTCGCAGTCTGAGCAAAGCAAAACCGCAAAAACCAAACTCCAATTGTGTCAATAACTCAATGTCTAAGTCTGGAATCACTAACCATCTTCTGGGTTTCTCCAAAAAGGCTTAGGTCACTTCTCCAGCTCTGCCCTTCACAGCACACCCAGCTCGTCTGCTAAGGCTCTGGATGGCTCCACTCCACTGTTGCTGCTGTCCTTGATGGTCATTCCGTGGCACTGGCGTTTCTAAAATGCTGGGGTGTCTGCTGCAACTGGGCTGCACTTTCAGCAATAGCCTCTCCTGAGCTCTCTTCATAGTGTCAAGTATCAGCTACTCTCCATGGTCCCTTCATGCCTTCAAAACGAATACCACCTAGGAGACTGTCACACATTACCAAGTTCAGCTGCCAAGGTTGTACGAAGTAGAACCTTGATGTCCTGGAACACAGCTTGTGTGCTGACCTGGAACACTTCCCAGAAGACTTCATCTCCATGCTGCTGGTCTCCTCTTAATCACAGCTGAGGCCCAGCTAATCAGCATCCATTGTCCGAGCAAACCAAGGGTTTCACTTCTGGCATCTTGCTAATCACACCCAGTTCTTCAGCTCAGCTGAGCAGACACCACAGATTCTTCACACAAATGTCCTGGTAAAGTCACTGCTTCCCTCTGAAACTTCACAAGCCAGGCCCCCATCTTTTGCACGGTTCTCAACATTCTTCTCTTCCAAGGTCCTACAGCACAGCCCACTGAGACAACACTCGATGACTTTTCTAGCCCAAAGTTTCAAAGTCCTTCTGCAATCTTCCCCCAAACAATGTAGTCATATCTGTCACAGCAACACTCCATTATCCTGGTACCGACTTCTGTCTTAGTTTGTGGAGGAAAGCGTTTATTTGACTTACACTTCTGCATCTTAATCCATCATTGAAGGAAGTCAGGGCAGGAACTCAAGCAGGTCAGGGACCTAAAGGCAGGAGCTGATGCAGAGGCCATGGAGGGGAACTGCTTACTGGCTTGTCCCCTTGGCTTGCCCAGCCTGCTTTCTTATAGAACCAAGACTACCAGCTCAGAGAAGGCATCACCTACAATGGGTTGGGCCCTCCTCCACCAATCACTAATTAAAGAAATACTACAGGCCTGCCTACAGCCCAATCTTGTGAAGGAATTTTCTCAATTGAAAGTTCCCTTCTCTCAGATGACTTCAGCTGTATCAAGATGACAGAAAACTAGACAGACAGCACAGAACTCAGTCTTCTGTGGTGTTCCAAATCTGACCCTTTGCTGTGACCTCCGCTGCCACCTCCTGGTTGCCAGGTAGTGTGAGATCCACAGAAAACTGCTGGTGAGCAGGTTGAGCTCTGCACCTAAATCAGTGAGTGATAAGTCCTGCTCATCAGAGAACTACCAGTCCCCGTCCCTCTCTAGCTGCTCTGAGGACCTGGTCCCAGAAAATCTAGTTGGTTATACAAACTCCTCTAATGGGCCAACATCTCTTTCTTTCCCTCTCTGTCCATTCCTTCCTCCTTAGTCTCCCTGACTCCTCCCAAGACCCTCAATTCATTACATACACCCCCCACATGCGCACACACACACCATGCTAAGTTACTGCCTAATTGCTCACAGGCAATAAACGCTTTCTTCTCAGCCCCCAGATGCGATGGCTTAGAAAATATGAGTATTTTCCCTTCTCCAAAAAAGGAGGGGGGGGTTCTATCATACTATTTCATGGCCCAGAAAGGCCTTGGCTAGTGAGTAAAGCAGAGAAGTCAGGGATCACAAATGACAAATGCCTGGTGTTTCTCCTGTTGCTGAAGCAATCTTAGGACGTTAAAAGAATGTATGGACAGACGCTGGCCTGGAGGCCTCCTATTCACTGACATCTATTTTTACAGAGAATTCACTTTTCAGTGCCCAAGCTTCCAGCCACAACACAGTGAAGTCTGAACAGAGAGACACAGGTATTCATTTACTCTGTTCTAGGTCGGCATCAAATAAGCTTAGAGAGAATTGGAGGGAGTCAGTCAGCTCCTAAAGTCAACTGTCTGGCAATAAGGCTACAACATTTATGTCTGGGTCTGGGTCCTACTGTAGCTGGGGTCTGTGTTGATGTCCATGGCCTCTGTTGCCACCACAAGCCACACAGATACCCAATTCTGGGCTGCCACCTGTGACCATATTGGTATCTGAGGGTCATGCTGCTGCCAGGGCCATACAGATCTGAGTGCCCTGCACTGCCTCCTGGGGCCATGGTGACTTCCAGTCTCATGCTGCTGCTGAGAGCTATGTCTAGGTCCATGGCCCTACTGCATTCAGGATCTTTGTAGATGTCTGTGGCTCCTTTTACCACTGAAGGCTGAAACCCGAGGTCTGGACCAACACCTGAGGCCATGTTGGTACCCAATGGCCAATGTTGCCACCAGGGCCATACAGATCAGGTAGCCTGTACTGCCACCTGGGCCTGAGCTGTGGCCAGGGGCCATGTTTGAGTCTGTAGCCTTTCCACAACCAGGGTCTGTGCTGATGACCGTGGCTCCTTTTCATCGATAGCAGTGTGTTAGCAAAGTCATCCTGTCATCGTGGAACCAGTGTCGCGTTCTCTCCCCAAAGACCACAGTGCATCTGACTACTTCCTAACATCCTTACTGTCTCAGCCCAACTCCCACCCAACCTCACTTACAGGATGCGGCAGCCTCCTAGCCATGCCAGGCATCCTCCTTTGCCCACAGCATGGATTGTGTGGCCTTTCTGCTCAGACTCACCCAGAAGTTTCCTTTTACCAAAGCTGCTTGCAGGGGGGAAGGGTGGGGAGGGGGGATGGCTGGGGAGATTGTGTGCCCCAAAGGCGTGGGAACTAAGATCAAACCACTGGCACACACATAAAACGTCAGATGTGGCAGTATAATCCTGGCGTGGGAGAAGTAGAGACTGGAGGATCCTTGGAGCTTGCTAACCAGACTCCACTGCCAATCAGCGAATTTCAAGTCCAATGATAGGCTATGTCTCAAAACACAAGATAGAGAAGGGATTGAGAAAGATGGTGGATGTCACTTCTGGTCTACACGCACAGAGATGAAAATACTACTGAAAGCTGTACCATCTTTGGGTTTCCTTCTAGGAGAAATTCTACTTCCTTTGTATTTAATCCGCTGGCCCTGAAATGTGTCCATCTAAGTCGAAGAACAGAGTGCCAGAGCCAACAGGTCCTAACACAACTCACTCCTCTGAGCAGCACATTCATGTGACCATGACTTGACATCTGCACCAGGACACTACTGACTTTTTAATCTGCCTATCTGTCTGTCTGTCTGTCTGTCATCCATCTATCTATCATCTGTCTGTCTATCTATCATCTACCTATCATCTATCTATCATCTACCTATCATCTGTCTATGTATCATCTACCTATCATCTGTCTATCTATCATCTATCTACCATCTGTCTATCTATCATCTATCTATCTATCTATCATCTGTCTGTCTATCATCTATCTATCTATCATCTATCTATCTATCTGTCTATCATCTATCTATCTACCATCTGTCTATCTATCATCTATCTATCATCTGTCTGTCTCTGTCAGCTATATATCTATCATCTGTCTGTTTGTCTATCATCTATCTATTAACTGTCTGTATATCTATCTATCTAATCTATTCTATGTGCCTTTTGCATCATGTATCTTGATTCCATTTGTTTCCCATCCCTTCACATCTGCCCTCCGACCCACACACCCCCTAAATAAAACAAAATTTAAGAGGAAAAAGGAAAATAAAATAAAACAAAGGGCATGAGATCACAGATGACTAGATTCACCCATTATTTTTTAAAATATCAAAGAACTGACCAAAAAGGAAAAAATAGGTCTAAATTTTTTAAGTTAAATTTTTCTTATTCGTATTTTTAAAGGTATGATTAGCTTTGTCTGCCTTATAAACAGCTTGAGCACACAGGCCATACTGCTCTGACTTTAAAAACAAACATCTGTATTTGACTCACTCATGGGGAACTGCTCAGTGACATCACACGAAAGGAAGAGCCAGGGATTGCTTTGTCTGTTTGCTTTTCCACATGCAAATCGCTGAACTCCAGTCCATCGATGGAAATCCCTACCTGGACTCTTATTTGGGGACATATAAAAGGACGCTGAGACCCTCCACTTCCTGCATTATTAACAGCCCTACACTGGGCATACGGCTCAGGTGTCACATGCTTCCCTAGCATGCATGAAGCTCAGGGTTCAATATGCAGTACTGATGTATCATGGGGATGGCTACAGCTGGGCGACAGAGTGCTCACGTGAACAGCCCTGCACTGTCTCTACACTGGGATCAGCACTATGCCCGGGCACCAGCACCATCTTGAAAGGTGTATGTTGGGAATATGAGATCTCGAGCCCGATCCCAGACCCACATAAATACAATCTCCTTTTTAACATGGTTGCTGGGGACTCTGCGCTCATTATACTGATAAAGGTGCTGTCTTGGGGACTGAGACCTTATTCTTCTTGCCATTAATTTTTGTTACTTTGTTTTAGAGATAAATTTATTACAAATTCTTAGCTGGGAGCTGATGAGAAAGAAAGAAACACCATGTCATTTGAGTTAGGCATAGAGGTCGGTCACAGGGCAGGAGAGGAGCTTCAGGGAAAAATGAAAAATTCCAAAGTACCAGAGAAAGTGTCCTTAGGCTCCAGCCAGCTTCTAAAAAGAACGATAAAAAGAAAAAGGAAAACTGAGGCCTTTCTGAGTCAAGAGCCAGACAGAGCCTCACAGGAACCACAGGAACTGCCAAGGCCATTAACTTTAAACACTCTGCACCCCTTCTGCAAAGAAGTGAGCTCTGCATTGGAATAGGAAGATTTTAAAATTGTTTCCAGACCAAGCTCAGAGTGACTCTCTGATCTGAAGAGATCACAGAGCTCTGACAGTTTTGATGAGTTTCCACCCTTCAGAGGCTTAGAGGCTGGGTGGGGTGGCTCAGTCAATAAAGTCCTTGTTTTGCAGGTTTAAGTTTGATCTCCAGAGTCCACAGAAAGGATCCAGCATGGTGGTCTGTGTCTGTGTTAACACTGGGACATAGATAAGAAGGTCCATGGCATTTATTGGCCAGTCCAGTCTAATCAGTATACTCTAGGCCAGTCAGAGACCCTGTACTGAAGGAAGTGGACAGCCTTCCAAGGATGACACAGGAGGCTGAGCACTGGCCTCCATGTGTGTACACTCCATGTGTTACACACACACACATAGGCACACACACATACACACATAAAAAGGTCAGAGGCTTTTGATGTGATCCCAAAAAGCAAATTGAACACCTACCAGGCCTTTTGGATGCCCAGAAAATCCCACCTTCATTTTTCTGTTTTAATTTGTTTCATTCGCCTTTATTTTCTGTTTTTAGTGATTCCAGTTTGCACCAGCATCTGAAAAACTGAGTTTCTGATTCCTCAAGAGAGAAGGCATTCTCCACCTCCATCAGAGAGAAGGATCACAGAGGAAGCCTCAGTATAAGAAAAATAGTTGAAAGTTTATTTTTAAGCTCATTTTTCAAATTCTGTTTAATGTCTGAAATACTTCTTTACGAACTAGGATTAGTCTGTTGTAGGACAACGCACGAGATATTAAGCACAGAGGTTTTGTGGTAAATTAATCTCAGGGGTTAAGCAAGAGCTTGACGTTAAGCATCTCAGCCTGTCAGCAGCCCTCAGCTTCCCAGACTCACTTTGGGTCCTGTACCCCGTGACCTTCCGACAGCATCTCATCACTCGTTCTCTCTTCATAGAACACATAGTATATCTTATCATGATCACTTAGTCATTTGTGTTTATTTCTCCTCAGAATGGGAAGGCAGGGATGGCATTGTCTTTATGTTTGTATCATGGGTACCAGCACAGTGCCTGACACACAGTAGGTATTTAATGGTGATGGATTGAAGGAATGATAAACACAACAGAGAAATGGAAGTTCTGAAAGCAGTCTGAATTCAGTCGATCTGAGTTCAGACAGTCTGAATAACTTATTTTCCAAGTAAGAAACACTATAAAATGGATGATATTCGATATAAACTAATGTACAGCCCCTTTATTCAGAACTCGTGAAAATACCTCTTGATTAGATTTCATTTCATGGCTTAGGACAATGGTGGTTTGAAAGAAAATGGCCTCCAAAGGAAGTGGCACTAATGGGAGCTGTGGCCTTCTTGGAGGAGGTGTGTCCTTGTGAGGGTGGTCTCTGAGGTCTCCTGTGCTCAAGCTACATCCAGTGAAACAGACCACTTCCTGTTGCCTGCTGGTCAAGGTGTAAGAACTCTCAGCTCCCTTTCTAGCACCATGTGTGCCTGCCTGCTGCCTTGCTTCCCACCATGATGATAATAGACTAAACCTCTGAACTATAAGTGAGCCACCCAATTAAATGCTTCCTTTCTAAGAGTTGCTGTGGTTGTGGTGTCTCTTCACAGCAATAGAAACCCTAAGACAAGGGCTATCTTTGAAAAACAGGATTAAACAAGATAAATCTAGGCATAATGACACACAATCTTCCCACTCAGGAGATAGAGGTAGGAATATGTCAAGTTTGAGGCTAACCTAGGCTATATAGCAAAAGGTTATCTAAGAAATAATAATAAATTTTAAAAGGAAAAGATTAAAGAAGATAACTGATTTAGCACCAGATTACAGACCATTCCTTTATGTTGGGTAATTTATGTTTAGATTTAAACAGTAGGTCAACCCCTGTGAAGGCACACTTGTGCAAACAGGATTTTAACTAGGAAGGTTCCTTCCTATAAATAAATGAAATACCTTTTCAAATAAAATGAGAATCTAAGCACCGTCACAACTAAAAGTAGGTTTTACTCTGAGGAATCAAACAGGATGAACTTTTATCATAAGTCATAGGAAAAATGCTCACTTCAATAGGAAGCAAAAGAGCATTTGGTAAACTTCTGGAACTGGAGCTTCTTCACAACTGTGTGCACTCACAACAGTGCTCAAGGTTATGTCCTGTTGTGTGGCCTGGTGATCCAGTAATCTGAATGCATTCCCAAAAAGCCTTGGCCAATCCCATCCCATGTTGTGAACTGTATTTCTAGAAGGCATCAAATCTTCTGTGTTTCATGCACTCTTGTTGAGGATTCCCAACTAGAACTTGAGGGCATCCTAGCACTAGGAGGTTGAGGCAAGCGTCAGGAAGAGTCTGTTTGCAAGAGCAAGGGCAAAGAAACCCATGGGAGCAGCGAAATAGCCAGGAGGTAGCCGAGTGATAAATGAGGTAGCCATTGCCACACCTACCCCCAGAGAGGTACAGGAAGGAGACAGCCAACAGAAGCTGTTAGAAAGGCTGGAGCATAGGCCTGCCTGTCACCCTGCAGGAAGGGAGGCCCTGCACTTCCATTGTGACTCCCCTGCTAGTGCCTTCCACTGAGAGACCCAAGAGCAAGATGACCGAATGTGCAGAGGTCAGATCCGTGGGGTGTCATACTGAATGTGTGGGGCATAGCATGGACCTGAAGTGTGAGGTGGAGAACACCTACCAAGCACACTCTCCCCAGATTCTTCCACTGTAAAGAATTTGCCATTACAGTTGTGAACTAGTTTGTCATACAGAGTCCTAAAAGTATATTAATATACCAGTAAAAACAGCATTTGATAGCTCTGAACTTTTCTTTATATCTCCCCGGGACTTGCAGAAAGGCATTCAAGAGTGGAAAATTAAAAAGCCACACCTCCCATGAAATGAGTAAAGAGTTAAGATTCGAACCTACAGACTATGAAATTATCTGCCAAAAGAACGTTTGCTTATCCCACGGACAGATCTAAAGGATGACACCTTTTTCTAAAGACCCCAGAGGGTTTTCAGACTTCCCTCCCAGTGAAGAGAGAATTCAGGGAAGCACACGGTTGAGATGGCAAGGAGGGACCTGACAAAGCCTGGGAGCGATCTGTGTGGAGTGGCTGGCTTCGGGGCAGGGTGTCGAGGAGAATGGCTACAGAGGACTGTGTGCGCCCACCATCTCTGTATCAGTGGATATGAAAACCTAAAGCTTAACATAGATGTAACATCTGGAGGCAAGGGATGCAGAAAACAAAGGAACCACAATGGCCCTGGTTGATGACTTTGCCTACCTCACTCCATAGACGCTGTCATAATTGCTCTCCATTGCCTGCTTAACAGGACTTAAAGTCCCTACGGAAACACACTGCCTTGTACGTCTATGAGGGTTTAGATGGGAGAATCCACACTGAATACACCCATGGGGTGGGGTCCTGTGGTGATTTGAATGAAAATGGTCTCCCATAGACTCATAGGGAGTGGTATTATTGGGGCTGTGGCCTTGTTGTAGAAAGTGTGTCACTGTGGGTGGCCTTTGAGGTTTTGGATGCTCAATCCAGGTCTAATGTCTCACTGTCTCTTTCTGATGCCTATGGCTCCAAATGTAGAGCTCCCAGCTATCTCTCCAGAACCATGTCTGCCTGCATGCTGCCCTGTTTCCCACCATGACGATAATGGACTGAACCTCTGAACCTGTAAACTAGCCCCAATTAAATGTTTCCTTTATATGAGTTGCTGTGGTCATGGCACTGCTTCACAGTAACAGAAACCCTAAGGGACGGGTCCCAAATTGAATAAAAGTGGGAAAGTGAGGAGAGCACCAGTACCTACCCCCTCTCTGCTTCCTAATGGTGAACGTAATGGACCAGCTGCCTTACAACCCTGAAGCCATGCCATGTCTGCAAGAGTAGTGAGGGCCTTCAAGCCATGCATCGGAATAAGCATTATCATCCTTAAGCTGCCTCCATCAGGCATTTTATCAGAGCAAAGAGAAAAGCAGCCATTACAGGTGCCGACTAAAAGCAACTAAGTGGTAATAAATAGGGACTAAACCTACCTTTCGTGCACACAGACACCCAGAAAGCCAGCCACGATTTGTGATACAAATCATCTGCTCACTCATTATGAGGTTTTATTTCACTTTTTTTATTTTTACAAAAAGACAGGATAGAATAATAGGAAATATTCATGAGACAAAATGTCAGCTCTAGCTTCCGCCCTCCCAAACTGGCTGTCTCCATTTCTGTCAGGGACAACTGCTCTGTTTGTAAGTAGTAAGCACAAAGCTCTCAGCATGTGTAAATGCTCTGTGCACACTTATTCACTTTCAAAGGAAAAGATTTGCAAGCAAGGAGCAGATGAGGGGATTTCAGAACATAGCATAAGAAATACCTGAACCAAATAATTCTCCAAGCATGCAAAACACTTTTTTTTTAAAATGATGAGTCTTGAAAAAGAAAAACTGCAGGGGACTAGAGAGACAGTTCAGCAATTAAGAGCTTTCGCTCCACATTGGGACTGGCACTGGGACCCCAGCATTCCTGTAAAAAGCCAAGGATCCCCACAAATGCCTTTAATGTTCGCTCTGTGGAGGGTGGAGATAGCAGGATTGCTGGGACTTGCCAGCTTTTGATCTAGCTTAGAAAAATGCAAGCCCAGGAGTAGAGAGCATGATAGAGGGGGACAGCCGATGCTCTCTTCCGGCCTCTGCACCTGTGCTCAAGAGCACACTCATGTATCACATGTGCGCACATCCACACACACGTAAGTAAATACATAATAATTAAATAAATCCTTAGACAAGAATAAAAAAGAAGTGCCAAGTTAGCTAGCAGAGTCTGGAAAAGAACTGAAGATAACAATAAAACCACAACAAGTTGGGCAGTGGTGGCGCACGCCTTTAATCCTAGCACTCAGGAGGCAGAGGCAGGT
>LOJH01050374.1:0-12378 GCA_001685095.1 Ellobius talpinus
GGCCAGATGCCTGACTCATGACAAGCCCTAACTTGTTCATTCCTGACCACGCCCTTCTGGCCTGGGACAAGCCCTGACTTGTTTGTTTCTTAAGCCTTGCAATATGGCATTACAGTGCAAGCTATAAGCTGGGGTCTTTTAAGGCTATAAGCTGGGGTCTTTCAATTTCCAAACTGAATAAAGGGAATTGGAATCACTTGTACGGGGACACATCCCGGGGGGTGGCGTCTTGACACTTCCCAGTGCCGCACCTGGCACTAGTACGATGGGAGGAGTTGCGTTTGTGAGGACTTTCATTCCTAGTTAGCTGAGCTGAGGTGCAGTCACCGCTCCATGCCGTTCAGCCACTGAACAGACCCTTTCTGGGTTGAGTGACTGTCCTGCGCCCAGGAGCTTTTTTTGGCTGGAGAATCCCCCCAAATAGAACGGCACACCAAGAACTCAGGATGTGTTGGCTGCTTAAGGACACTTCGGCACTCCAGATGATGTGTGTGGGCAGCGGAAAAACAGGCTCGCCTGCGGCTCAGTTCAGCTGGTGGTCTTCCAATCGTCTGAACGACAGAAGTCTGCAGTCTTGGGAGTCCGATAGCAGCCCACTCCTGCCTTGCCACTCCCCATTTGAGAGACTTCCTGAACTTCCCTAAGGCCTGCCTACCTCACCTGTTGAATGAGTCAACAAACCCCACCTGTCAGGGATTTTGCAAAGATTAATTAGGTGATCTTCACACTGCTTTCAGGAGACACGCCAAGATGCGTCCCACACCCCAGCTTTCTTACGATTTAGCAAAAGCTAACAATACTGGATTCCATTAGAAACCTTCCATTCGGGAAACTTTTGCACACTGAAAACACCCAGCTGACATATTTGGAAATAGGCGAATAAGTTAAACTTGGAAATGTAAGATATCACTTGCTAATTTGCTCAGCCAGTTAAGCTACTCGTAATTGGATTTTTATGGCCCGGAATCAAATGACTTTAGATCTGAAAGTATATTAAAAACAAAGATTGGGCGTGTTTCCATTCATCCCACCCTTCCAAGGGTCAAATTCCGTTCTGCCTGTGATGTTTCCCTTCTTTGGTGGTTCATGCCCTTCTGGGGAACTCATCAAATCAGCCTGTGGTGTTGAGAACAAGGAAAAGCACCTTAGCCTAAGTACTGGCATTTTGACTTCAGACTTCATTTTACCTGTAGGGTGGAACATAGCCCAGGTTCCCAAGTCCTAGGAGAGGTGAGGACTTTCCAGTGACTGACCAGCTTCCTCCTTAAACAATGAAAATGATCTGTTATGGTATTTAGTTCTCTAAAATATTATAGCTGTTCCTAACAATAGAAAGAACAAATGAATCTGATTGCTTGGACTGAAAAGCTTCCCTTTTGTGTCAGTTGACAAGGAAGGAACACACAAGGAAAGACCCTAGTCTTTGGCTCCTGATGGGTGAAAATTATAAGGTGGTAACAAATGTTTTTGATCTTTACGCTTGTGATCCCACTTCTGGCCCTGCTCGGGGCCGCTAGGGGAAGCAACGCTCCTGAGTCTTTGTCCTGCAGCACCGATGGACCAGCTTCTGCAGTGCTCTCCCGCAAGCAATCTTGCTTTGGGAAAACTCTTGTGCCTGCTTGGGTTGATACGGAGCCTCGGACCACAACAGTGGAACTCCTGACCACACAACCCTCTCTCAAGATTAAGGAATACAGACTTAAAGTGAAAGCCCCTCTGAGCTGTGGAATTGGGGTCTGTAAGCTGGGAACAGTGAGTAGATGTTGAGAAAGAGAGGCTTTCCAAAGATTTCTAAATCATGACCACATCTCTCTACATAAGCAAGGATGTAGTTTCATCTTTCAGAATAAATGGGCAGTATCTCCAAGAAACCTAGAATTTGAAGTTTTTTATTTAATTTTTTTTAAAAATAATAGTTTTTATTCTTTGGTAATTTAACATGTAAATATGGTGTATTTTAAAATCATACCCACTTCCCTCCTCCAAAGTCCTCTCATGTCTCCTTCTTAATTTCATACTCTCTTTAAAATAATCCACTGAGCTGGATGATGGTGGTGCATGCCTTTAATCCCAGCATCTGGGAGACAGAGGCAGGAGGATCTCTGTGAGTTCGCAGCCAGCCTGGTCTACAAAACTAGTTCCAGGACAGCTAGGGCTACACAGAGAAACTCTGTCTCAAAAACCAACCAATCAACCAACCAACCAAACAAACAAACACAAAAACCCTGAGTCCAGTCAGTGCTCCCTATGCATGAATGAGTGTGAGACCATTCACTGGAGCATGAACAACCTTCCAGGGACCATGCCTCTAAAGATAATTTCTGTCTCCCTTAGCAGCCATCGATTGTCAGTAGTTCTTTAGCTAGGATGGGGTCTTATCATCCTCCCCATCCATGCTGGAATGTTGATTGGCTTGATCTTGTGCACATCTTATGCAGGCAAACACAGTTGCTATTGACTTAAAGAGTACAACGATCTTGGAATTTTAAGCTGCCTTTTTTGTTTGTTTGTTTGTTTTTTTCAAGACAGGGTTTCTCTGTATCTTTGGAGCTTGACTTGAAACTCGCTCTGTAGACCAGGCTGGCCTCGAACTCACAAAGATCCACCTGTCTCTGCTTCCTGAGTACTGGCATTAAAGGCCTGCACCACCACCGCCTGTCAGAATTTTTAACTTTTAAGGAAGTCTTTTCTTTGGGGCTGGAGAGATGACTTAGTGGTTAAGAACACGGGCTAGTTTTTCAGAGGACCTGGGATGGATCCACAGCAGCCACGTGGTGGTGGCTCACAGTCATCTGAGCTCCAGTCCCAGAGGACTGAATGCCCTTCTTTTGGCCTCTATGAAGCATACACAGAATGCACAGACATACATGTGGGCAAAACGCTCATATCCAGAGACTGAAATAATAGCAATGAATGTAAAAGGAAGTCTTCCCTTGCTTTTGGCACATCAAAGGTAGAAAATGACAAACAGCATTTAAGTGAGAGCTTATCCATAAGTTAGAAGAGCTTCTAATATCCTATTGTAGCTGGGCAAATCTTCATTTGGCATGGTGGTTGACATATGCAAAGTAAAGTGTACAATGGAATCATGTCTAGACACATTTTATTTTTACTCATGGACAGTACTAATTCATATTGCTGAATTTTTTGTTTCAATTATCCTACATATAATATGTGTAGATTGTGCTTATGTAAGTAGCTGAATTCATGGAATTTATTTCTCCTTTTATTCATGACTATACTTCAATAGGTTCCCCAAAATATAATAATTTGCATGATACTGTACTAAAAGGAGGTCAGTTTAAATCTAATAAATATTTCTTATGAAGACTACTCAAGAAGAAAATAATCTACACAAATGGACACAATTATTTATTTTATCCCTGTAAGAATCAATGAAGGACATTAATTTATGAGATTATGCACAACTTTTAAAAACTGTTTATTATTTTTATTGCATTCTCTTTATTTTGTGTGTATGTGCATATCTGTGTGTAGGCATGTGAGCAACATGGCATGCATGTGGAGGCTAGAGGACAACTGTGTGAGTTGGTCTGTCCTTCCACCATGTGGGTCATGGGAACCAGATTAGGCCGTCAGGCTTGTGCGGCGAGTGTCTTTACCCACGGAGCCAACTCCTTAGCTCTGCTGCTCATTACAGTCTGTCCCAATAACTAGTCACCAGTCCAGATGGCCACACTTCAGAACACACCAGAATCTCTTGGGAACTCTCTAATTGCCTGGTGTCCCCATCAGAACTGTAGGTCCTGAGGTGGGGACATCTGCATCCCTAACAAATTCTGATGGATATCACAAGGTTTGTTTCAGGCAAAGCCTATGTATGACAGCGTCTAGGAATTTTTTGCTTGCTTGGTTTTTATGTTGTTCCCAAGTGGTGAATGAATTCTGCATCTGTTATAAAAAGAAACTTACACAGAATTCTGTTCAGAATTCCAGAATGGTGAAGGAACTTGCTGGGCACTGCTTGGGTGTTTGCTGGGCGCTGACAGCTCCCCCACCCCCACCATGGGGCTGATTCTGAGCATGAATCTTCCTGAACTTCTACTTTGAGAATGAATTTTCCTCCTTCTGCTGCCTATTCACAAGTGGCCTGAATGTATCACACAGGTCCTGTAGTTTGAGGCTACAGAAATAGCTTCCAGAGTCTAATGACTGGCTATTTCTCGCCTTTAATGCCAGATATAATTACCAGTCTCCCATTCTGTGCAGATAGATGATTAGTGATCTGTTTTTAACAGCTGGCCCGAATGAACTGTGAAGGGAGTTTTGTAAGCAAAGTACATTGATCAAGTACAGACAATGCACTTGACTGTTGTCGTGTCTTGGGAACACGAGATGGTTAGAGAGATCCTCATGGCAAGGGCTGTTTTCCATTTATAACACAGCTTCAAACTGGCTGCTGGGAGTATCGACTAATTTCACTTCTCAGATATGGGGGTAGAGTTGTTTGGTTTTTCAAGACAGGGTTTGTCTATGTAGGCCTGGCTGTCCTGAAATTAGCTCTGTAGACCAGGCTGGCCTTGAACACACAGAGGTCCTCCTGCCTCTGCCTCCTGAGTGCTGGGAATAAAGACGTGTTCCACCACTGCCTGGCTGGGGAGCAAAGTTTCAACTTGCCGCCCTGACCCATTTTAGAATCACACTAGCTGAGCCTTGGCTGAGCCTTGGCAAGATGACCATGCAATTGACAGTGTTCTTTAAAGCTGAATTTTTGAAGTTAGCTGAGCAGCACAAGATAGGACACTGCTCTTTTTCCATCAACCCAGCTAATGTAGCCTGGCTGCTATGGTCAGATGTGGCTTCTCCTGCAAAGTTCCTGGGTGTCTCTGTCCTCAGAACAAATGAAAGTAGTTGTCTTGTGACCTCTTTGTCCCTGTGAGAGTGAGTTGTTTGGAACGAGGACACACTAGGCTCTTAAGTTGCTCTCTGACTCCCTTTTGTCATGAGATCTCTTCCTCTTACTCAAGCCCTCACGTTCTCTGCCACGAGGCCCTCCGTGGAGCCTGAATAGATAGGGCTGACCTACCTTGGATGTTCTATGAGCTAAATAAACCTGTTTTCTTTATACATTACTCAGACTTGGATTTTTTTGTTGTGGCTGCAGAAACGGATACAATCTTTAACTGAAATTATTGTTACCGGAAATCAGTCCCTTTCAGGCTGTTACTTAGTTGTTCCTAAATGATCCCCTGGACGCGCTTCATTGACCTACGATGTGGACCTCTGGCGCGGCTTTGTCAATGACTGACCCCGTGAGATCCTTCTCTGTGGTGTCCCCATTGCTACCACTGTTTTTGGATGGCAGGGTTGGATTGTAGCTTAAGCTCCAGACTCTTTATTCCCAGTGTGTATACATTCTGAAGATGGTTTTCTGAGGTCTGAGAATGAGTTCAACCTCCTGCCTAGCCCTTCCCCAGGCTGTAGGACACTTCCTTCTGAAAGGTTCCAAATGTGTTGGATTTGTGCCAGCTGTCCCCGAGACCTATCTAGAAAAGGGTGTTTTCTTCCCCGCCCCGGTCACTTCTGTCTCTGCTTGCTCTAGATAACCTCTTGCCTGAATAAGTCAAAGCTTGAACTGTTGACTCCCTCCAGGGGTGGCCTACAGGAGAGAATGGCCTGGCCCTGTGTTCTGTGTGGGAGAATTTTACAGTTGCCATACGGGTAATTTTGTCTCAAATAACCCCCTGTATAGACTATCAGGATCCTGGTCCAAGGGGGATTATTTGAATCTCAAGCTGGAATAGACCCATCTCTTTCCATCACGGGTTCTGAAGGGGAAATGGTGAAAACACAGTCTTTTCTGATGTCTTCATTAGAAGCACCCCTCTGCGTAACACTTGTCAAGTGTGAACATGCAGGTGCTGCCACTGTGAAAGGCTCATCCATCCCGCGGTCCCTCAGTGATGTGATTAACGGGCAGGTATCACCTGGCTTTTCCGTCCCTGCGCATTCTTTCCAATGCCGAAGGCTTGCTTGGTCAAGGTGGCCCCCCACAGGGTCAGCATCTGGAGACACGGAACAGAGCAGAATGAGTCAGAGAACGGATTTGCTGGGGGTAAGAAAATATTTGTGATGGCTTGGATTCCAGTCGGGGAACGCTAAAAGAGCGCCGCTCGGCGCATGCGTGTTCTCTGCAGCTGGGGCCATGACAAGGGAAAAGAAGCGAGGGAACTTCTGCTACGGAGGAATCAAAGCTCACATGGGGTGGTTCTGGGTCCCGAGGGAAGAGAATACCTGAACCTGTCCTTCCTGGGCATCTTGAGGCATGAATGGCTGCTGGAAAATGGCTTGAGAAACTGAATGACATTCATTTCGACTACAGGAGAGCATAATGGTAATAATTGAATGTTTTTTTTTTCAGAAGAGCTATTAGGCCAGAACTGCCCCTATTTGAGGACCCCCGCCCCCGCAGACATAAATACAAAGGAAAGGTCCACACATTTCATGTCTAAGACTCAGGAAGTATAATCAGCCACTCCCATAGGCTTGTCCTCATTTTTAACGTGGTCACTGCCACTCCCACTGTTGTCCTGGTGGCCAGGAGCTTAGGGAATCTTATCCTGCTTTTGGGGCCCCTGCCACTAGGCTCCCTGGTAGCTCTGATCTGCTGGGATGGGTGGGTCAGGAGAGGATCTGGGCTCAGACTCCTGTGCCTGGTTGGTCCACCAACCAGGACCTGGACCTGTGTTAGCCTTTCATAGGGGAGGTCTCTGTTCTCAGTCCGCTCACCATAGAAGCACGATTCCACTGGCCAGCTGCTTTCGGAAGCCCCACAGACTGGCTTTCTGACCCCTCACTTGGAGGACTCAGCGTTTTTGAAACTCACAGTTTTGAGGCAGCGGTCTCACATAGTTCAGATTGGCATGAACACTATACATAGCCAAGGAAGACCTTTGACTCCTGATCACCACGGTTCTCCCTCTCACATTCTGGGATTGCTGATGTGTTCCGCTGTTGTGAGGTCTCCACCAGAGAAGACTACCATGGGTTCAAGCTAATAGAAAGTCTTTATTAGCTGACTGGTGACTACACTGGGTATTGAGGACCTGAGTGCAGTCCTGAGCCTTTCTCAGGGTCAAATTTTAAGCACAAAAATCACACTCTGGGTTGACACACCTCAGTTAGCAAGAAGAGTAATCCAGAAACAGAACTTCAGAAGCCAAAAAGCAGAGCTAGCATATTTAGGGACTTTCCCAGAACAATGGGCTTTGATGGATGAGGTCTTTGTTCTCATTTTGGCAGGTGTTGTTGTCTATGTTCTGGGTCCCGAGGCCTGAATGATACGTCCATGATGGTGTCAATTGTGCTAAGGTCTGGGGGGCCTGTCATAGCATCACACCTATCAAAATTGATTTGCAGTGATGGAGGGACCTACAGAGGCAAGCAGGGGCCTTGCTGCTGCAGCTGTTGAAGTGAGAACACAGCCCTGCACGCTTTGTTTTCTTTGTCCTGGAACCTAATCCTATGATTCTCTGGTGGTTTGAATAAGAATGCCCACTCCAATATATTTGAATGCTTAGTCATCAGGGAGTGGCCCTGTTTGAGAAGGATTAGGAGGGCGTGGTTTTGTTGGAGGAGTTGTGTCACTTGGGGTGGGCTTTGAGGTTTCAAAAGGCCATGCTGGGACCAGTTCTCTGTTCTTCCTGTGGCCTTCAGATCAGGCTATAGGACTAGCTACTGCTCCACTTCCATGTTTGTCCCCATGCTCCCTGCTATGATGATAATAGCTTAAGCCTCTGAAACCAGAAGCAAACCCCAGTTAAATGATTTCCTTTTTAGAGTTGCCTGAGTCATGATATCTCTTTATAGCAATAGAACAGTGACTATGATATGCTTCCAAGCATGAACTTTTGTAATGAATGTGGTTATTTATATTTGTCAATGTCTTTTAAAAATGTAGATTGTTGGTTTGAGTAATGTGCTGTTTTTTATTTAAATGATGCTATGTTTTCTGCTTGTATGAGTCAGCTTTCTGTTACTGTAACACATGCCTGAGGTAATCAACTTACAAAGACAAAAGGTTAGTTTAGGCTCCCAGCTTTGGAAGCTTCAGTCCCAAGCTTTTCTGGCTAAGAGGTCAACCATGGCAAGTGGAGTGAGCTGTTTGCTTTATAGTTGAGATGCAAAAGAGGAGAGAAGGCACTGAGTTCTCATTGTCCCCTTTGAGGGAGAGCCCCCAGTGTCCTAGCTCCTCCCACAAGTCCCTACCTCTTAAAGGTTTCCACCATCTTCCAATAGTGCCCAGCTGGGGGCCAAACTTTCAAAACACCAGCCGTGTGAGACCTCAGTGAGCTAAATAAAGCATAGCAATACTTTTATGTTTCTTGTTTTGTCATTAAGAACACATTTAAAATTATATGTGTTTTGTCGTGTGTCTGACCAGTGACTTCGACCTGCTGCTGCAAAATGCTGTGCCTGGGCAATGTTAGGTGGCTGTCCTTCCAGCTGCAGTGGGCATTGCCTTCCTGGGACTGTGTGGAAATGTCCTCAGGTTCTGTGCTGGGCACTGAACAGCTGAGTCAGAGGGTACCTGCTTGTTCCATCAGGCTAAGCAGTGGCCAAAAGGCTCTCCGGAGAAAACAACATTTCCCAGTTTTCTCCTTTTGTTCTGGCTGTGTCAGGGTGAGCAATCAGTCATGTTAGCTCTGTAAAGCAAATTAGATAGCTCCTCTCGCATTCTAGAACACTGTATATCATACTGGAAATACTTGTTCGCTGGAAGCGACAGTATTGGCCACTTGGTGCCAAAGTCCATTTATAGAAGCTGTTTCTCTCAAGCATTTCTTTCCTGGCTACTGCTTCCAATAATTTCTTTTATGGGTTTCGGGCTGATATTGGCACCCAGCAGGAAGAAGTGAGTCCTGAGACATGAAGCTGTGAATTTTTGTTGGTTTTTGCCTTGTGGTTTGCTGTTGTATGGGAAGAGGAGGCTGTGTGCTCTTGTGTGTTCTGTAATACACTGACCAATTTGAGGTTACTGCCTTCACATGTAGCACATAGGAGTTCCTTCTCTCCACCCCATCATCAAAGAATACAGTTCTTTTCAACAATCTACCTCTTCCCCCTCCCTTCTTCCTTCCCCCCTCTTTTTAAATTGCTGGTGAATATAGTCATATACTTTAGGGGCAATCACTGTGTGTGTATATCAGTTCTGGCATTTTCTTCCATAAGGAGGTTTGCTGAGGCTGACAGATGACTCCTTGGAAATCATGAGATCCTTTTAGAGTCTGAAGCATTCTGACTATACAACAATAGGGTTTTTTTTGTCTTCCTCCTCTTTCTATTCTTCTTCCTTGACGTTTAATCCCAGCGCTGGGGAGACAAAAGGCAAACTCACTGTGAGTTAAAGGCCAGCCTGATCTACATAAGGTGTTCCAGGGCAGTCAGAGCTACACAGTAAGTCTTTCTAATGTGTACTTGTATTATGTCTTAGCTACTGTTCTATTGCTGTGAAGAAACTCCATAACCAAAGCAACTCTTATCAAAGAAAGCATTTAGTTGGGGGCTGGCTCACAGTTTCAAAGACGGTCTATTATCATCATGGCAGAGAGCAGACAGGCATGGTACTAGAGCGTAGCTAAGAACTTTACATTTTGATTCTCAAGCAGTGTGTGTGTGTGTAGTGGGATGGACTGGGCCTGTCAAAGTCTTTTAAACCCTCAGGGGGCTGGAGAGATGGATCAGTGGTTAAGAGCATTGATTGCTCTTCTAGGGGACCCAGGTTCAATTCCCAGCACCCACATGGCAGCTCACAACTGTCTGTAAGGGATCTGACACCTTCACACCAATGCACATAAAATAAAGTTAAATAAACCATAAAAATATTTAAAAAAAAACCCCTCAAAGCCCAATCTTAGTGACATACCTTGTCCAACACCTCCTGATCCTTACACCTAGTTCAACTGGGGACTATGCATGCAAATATACAAGCCTATGGGGGCTTTTCTCATTTAAGCCATCATCTGTTATAAAATTGACCTTCTCTTAACCCTGTTTCAAATAACAGATATAGAAAAGGTAAGATGGCTGGGGCAAGAGAGATGGTGAGCTGATAAGAGCAACTAGTGACCTCACAGGGGACCCAGGGCTCAGTTCTCAGCACCCACGTGGTGGCTCACAATCTCCCGTAACTCTAGCTTCAGAGGATCTGATGCCTTTTCCTGTTCTCTGCAGGTACCAGGCAGGCATACAAGATGTGGTAATTGGAATGAGAAACGCCCCCACTGGCTCAGATATTTGAATATTTGGTCCCCAGTAGATAGAACTGTTTGGGAAGGATTAGGAGGTGTGGCCTTGTTGGAGGATATGGGTTTGAGGTTGCAAAAACGCATGCCATTCCAGTTAACTTTCTCTGCACACATCTTAAGCTGTAAGCTCTCAGCTACTGTTCCAGTGCCTGCCTACCTGCCGCCATACTCCCTGCCCCGATGGTCACAAACACTAGCCCTTTGCAACCATGAGCCCCTAATTAAAGGCTTTCTTATATAAAGTTGCCTTGGTCATGATGTCCTATTACACTGTTAGAAAAGTAGCTAAGACACAGGCAAAACACCCATATACTTAAAATAAAAATACATATACATAAAATAAAAATCTTAAAACAGAAATAAGACAAAGAGAGAGAAAAGCATGCAACGTTGACATCTGCTATACAGACACACATTCTGGAAGCATTCCTAGTCACATGACCAGGGTTTTTTTTTATGTTTGAAGAGGAACCTTTGTATTTGCAAATACCTACTTTTGGAGGGTCCTGCCAAATGAAGCCTTTCTGAGCACTCAGCTAGTGCCTGGACGAGAGCCAAGTTTGCAAATGCAGCTCCCTTTGTGTTCTTGCAAATATTTTAACACCGGCTAAACGTTTGTCCAATGTTTCTTATGCTTTGCAACATAAAATCACAGGTCAGATGGCAATGGCACCTTTCAAACTTAAGTGACAAGTCTGATCTACCCGGTTTTCTAATCTGCCATCTTCTCTGCCCTGGCTATTAAACCCTGAGCAGATGGTCCTGGTGAGTACAAAGGTGGTTCCTGAAGCGGATGAAAAGCTATTAGCTCCTGACCTTTGCTTTACTTCTTCATCTCTGTTCCCTTGGAGTTGGAGGAGCTTATCCACCACAGAGAACCATCCCATAATGCCTTGTTGTTAAACAGGGCAGGGTTAAGCCCTCATGATCTCAGTGTCATCGAGATTTACAGCAGGGCCCAGGCTTGTGGGGTTCATGTGACTCCCATGGATGAGCATGTTGACCGCTCTTGTAGCCATGTGTGTGTGTGTGTGTGTGTGTGTGTGTGTGTGTGTGTGATGGCACCCAAGTTTGGAAGTCAGAATTGGTCCTCTCACAGCATGTGAGTCTGGGGAGGGAGCTCAGATCATCAGGCTTGGTGGCAATTGCCTTTACCCTCTGAGTCTTACTTTTTGAAACAGGGAGGTGTTCCCCTGACCCTTGCTAGAGCTTTGCCAATTCTGGCTGCCGAACGAACCCATAGGAGCCTCCTGTTTCTGCCCCCTAATCAATGGAATTACAAGCCTATGTCCTACTTTTTTATTTTTTATTTTTATTTTATTTATTTTTTTACAAGGATTTGGGGGCTCAAACTCAGGTCCTTATGCTTGTACAGCAAGCGCTATGCTGATAGCCACCTTCCCACTCTATTTCTGCAACATTTGTAAAGGACATTTGGGCAGGCTCTTCTGGGATGTATGTGACATATATTTGGTGGCAGACTCAGTTCTGTATGCTCTCATTTCCTCCTCTAGTCTGACACTTGAATGCCTTCTGTTGTTTGAGTCTGGTTGTAATTTAGGGACATTTACATCTTTATCTTCTGACCTCCCAGCCACGCATTACAGCCCTTCCTTCGCTGGCAGCAGAAGAGCAGATGTGAGTCCGTGTGGGAGGAGGCCTCCCACTGCTCTCTGGAGATATAATCTTGGATGCCAAAAGTAAGTTTGTACCCATGCAAATGAATGGATGCATTTGCTGGAGAAGCACGGGGAGGCGGGGAGGTGTGAGTCAGTGCTTTCCCCTCCTCCCGCTTCCCTTCCTGTCCTTGCCCTTGAAGGAATGTAGGATCTGTGTTATCCAGATGGGATAGAAGAGACCATGGTGCCTGAACTCTTGACATGCCCCTGGCATTTCCCAAGAGGGGAAACGAGATTTGGATCTTACCTCTACAACCTAAGGCACCCATGACTTTGAGAACATTTTCTGACATTGCTGATCCTATTTTCTCAATATTTTCTTATTTCCAGAGGTCAGTTTTTATAGTTCACTGTAGGCTAGTTTGTAATCGTGTGCATGCGTGCGCGTGCGTGCGTGCGTGCGTGCGTGCGTGTGTGTGTGTGTGTGTGTG
>LOJH01050375.1:0-12692 GCA_001685095.1 Ellobius talpinus
TTTATTAACCAATGAAAGTAACATATAGACAGATGACCCACCTACATCAGGAGATGGTAGTGCCGGTGAGACCTAAGAGAAAGTCTGCTAAAATAATTTTGGAAAATGTGTTTTCCTTTAAAAAAATACGAAACAAAAAACAAAAAGGGACATATGTGATTGGCCCCCCCAGCCCGCTGCTAATCTTTTGCCTCACGTGGTAATTTCTCATCTGTCCTCAGCCGCAGCAGCTCTCTTACAGCACCAAGGCATTAGGGAGTTAAGTGTGTATTAATGTGTTCACTTGGGAAAACAGAGCTATTCTGAGCGTTTCAGAAAGAAAGGCTTTAATACAGGCATGATTACTTACATGAATGTCAGAAGACCATGGGGAACAGAGATCAGGGAAATTGCCACCTGGAGTTCACGGTCAGGAAAAGACACTGAACACTGTAGCCCGAAGGGTTGAAGGGGGTGGTTCTCGAGTGTTCTCTGGAAATTGCTCAATTGTCAACCATCTCCAGAAGCTCCCACAAACTCCTAAATTTGGTTTTCCTACCAGCCAGGAAGACCTGTGCTTTTTTTCTTTCTGGTGGAGGAGAAAGTTTATTGTAGATCAAAGGGAGAGCAAAGGTAGAGGCAGGGACATTCAGCAGAGTCCAGAGTGAGCTGGGCTGTGTGGGGAGAGGGAGAGGGGAAAGGATACAACAGCCAGGAGGTCAAAGGCACAAAGATGGCACCCTGGGCAGCTTCATTAGCATGCTCTTCCCCGTGTCTTTGACACCTCCTCTTTGTCTTGTCTCTTTTCCAGGACTTCTCTCACTGACAAACCGTGATGTAGAATCAAACAGAGATAGGGACCTTGGAGGAGAAAGTTTCTGTAGGACCCAGCCATGACAAGCTCAAGAAAGGCCCGAGTCTCAGTAGTTTACACTAAGACAATACCTGGTTCCAAGAAAGACCACAAATTGAGACCACCTAGGCACCACCCAGGAACAGACCATCCAAAGGAAATTCCTAATGTTCCAACCATTGTAGATAGGATCACCTGCCAGCACACACCCATTGCTTTTCACCAGGACACTCCTAGACATATATCAGCCAATCAGGGGTCCTGAACCTTAGAAATCCCTCACCCCTACCTTTGCTACTATAAACCCAACCCCAACAGAGCTCGGGGCTCTCCAATCACTCCAATACACTGGACACACGGAGAGTTCGAGTTCGAACTTGAATAAAAATAAAGGCCCTTTGCTTTTACATACAGGACTCATTCTCCTAGTTGGTTTTGAGGGTACTCTGTGATCTTGGCATAACAGGGAAAAGGGGACAGTGGGAGGTGCCAGAGGTGAGCTAAGGACGTGCAATCCAGAACACAGCAAAGGTACAAAGCCTCCAGGGCATCAGCGAGCAAAACCAATATAGCACCAGCATCCAGCAACCACACAGGCTCATGTTATGGGAGAAAATACACTGTCTTCTTTAAGTAAAGACTACTTACAGTTTTTCTACTCACACCTCTTTTGTTCTAAATATTTTTGAGTGCTGTTATGTATGTATGTACGTATGTATGTATATGTATGTATATATAGATATATACACATGTGTGTGTGTTTGAGTGTGTGTGTATGTGTGAGAGAGAGAGATTGTGTGTGTGTGTGTTTGATTGTTACTATTGAGGGTCAACTTGTCAGGATCTGAGATAAGGTAAGAGACATAGCTCTGGGCATATCTGTGAGGGAGTTTAGAGACTGGGTTAAGTGAGGAGGCAGGAGGATACACCTAAAATGTGGATGGTGGGCCCATTCCACAGGCCAAGACCCAGGCTGAATAAGGAGGAGAAAGTGAACTGTGCAGCAGCATCCATAGATCCACCGGTCCCTATACCCTGCCTGTGGAAGAAATGTAGCATCTGTTGGTCTCTGCTTCCTGATTGTGGATGCCATGTGGCCAGCCACCTCATACTCTGGCTATCATGCTTTCCCTACCTGCTTTTCTTAAGTTGCTTGTCTGGTATTTTGTCACAGCAATGAAAAAGTAACTAATTCAATATGTTTATAAAATAGGTATACAGGTCAAACGTATACTGATAATGAATTATAAAAATGTTTTCTAAAACAATTAAATATGCATACTTTTACCCTGTGTTAAAGATTAAAGCAGGAACTAGAGATATAGTTCAGTAGCAAATAGCACACAACACTATTGTAGAGTGTCCAAGTTCTGCTCCTAGTACCTGCTTTGGGTGTCTCGCAACAGCTGGTAACTCTAACTCCTGGGAATGCAGTGCCCTCTTCTGGCCTCTCGTGCACCTGCATTCATCTGCACATACCTACACATAGACATACATATACATACAGAAACTTTTTTAAAAATTAAAAAAAGTTAGAAGTGACTGGACAGTGATGGTGCACGCCTTTAATCCCAGCACTTGGGAGGCAGAGGCAGGCAGATCTCTGTGAATTCAAGGCCAGCCTGATCTACAGAGTGAGTTCCAAGAAAGTCAGGCTGTTATATAGGGAAACCCCATCTCAAAAACAAAAAAACAAAAAAGCAGAGGAGGGATGGTCTGATTATTAAGAGTACTTGCTCCTCTTGAGAGGACCCAGGCTCTATTCCCAGCACTCACTCAGTGGTTCAGTCACCTGTAACTTTAGTTCCAGAGATTTTGATGCCCTCTTCTGGCTTGCACATGTGTATACAACATGGCAGACTTAACAGGCAAGTAAAACACTCATGAATATAAAACACAATGCAAATCTTTAAAAAATAAAGCAAGTTTAATTACTAGTGAGATGAAAGTTCTTTATTATTAACAAATTATTCTCAGCTGAGTGTATGATATGACAGGATGTAAACCATCTTCAGTATTTTTGAATGTTGATTCATATTTTGATTTTAGAATCACCAATGCTGACAGTGCCACTTTGCATAAATATATGACTGAAATATGTTTAGGGTCATTTCTTAAATTACTGGAAATTCCATCCTACTCTCAAGCCAGAATTCACTTAATGATTTTTTTTAAAAAGTGAATCTCAAATCAGCAAGCCAAACTGCAACCTGTAAAATCAAACATTCTAATACAACCCAGTCCAAAGACCTACTAACTTGATTCTACATGCTGAAGAATGCCTGAAGGATGAAAGACTTTGTTTTCTAAAATAAACTATTATGCTCTTGTAAGAGCAGAAAAAACAATTATGTATACAGAAAGCCATGGTAAATCCTTCCATGCAAGCATCCTGAATCTGAGCCAGTGTGCTTTAGGGAGTGATCACTGCCCTTGTGTGTCATAGCGGGCTTCACAGTGCAGGGCACATGCTTGAGTGCTCAGAACCAAGGCTGTATCAAATTCGCAGGACTCAACTTTGGTCACAGCAGCAGAAACATCTCACGCTCATTATGGGTTTCATTTTGAATTAATTACATGTTGTTGCATGCTTGGGAAGCTTTTCACAGTTGCCAAATTTTTCAGAGGCCCCATATTTAGTTACAAAACCCCAAGTCACCACCCACCAGTTAAGAGGTTGTGGTATGAAGATCTCCTGAGCAAATTGGGAGCACAGAGAATTGGGAGAGGGTTGAAGGGGAGGGGAGAGGCAGTGAGGGGAAAACAGAAATATGTAGAGCTCAATAAAAATCAATAAAGAGAAAAAAAGAAAAAAAGAGGTTGTAGTCTGAGCCACTACCTCCCCGCTCTCTGTTACATTTATCCAAATACTTGCCTACTTGATAAGCCTTCCTCCTTTGGAAGTCACAAGATAATGGACACAGAGGTGTGAACTTCCAGAAGAAAATACAAAACTGATTGACCTTTAGGTCCTCAAATCTAAAACTGATTGGTGCCTTTGCTTCAGTGGTAGCAAAGATTGATAAAGTATGTTTGTGGTGGTTCATTTGTCAATTTGGCACCCCGTGAGGGATTGTTGGCCTTTGGGGTCTTGACTGTCACAACTGATGTGGAAAGAACAGAACTGACAGTGGGCAGCACCACTCTCTTCTTTGGGGCCCTGGACAGCATCACCTGGGCACTGAGCACGCATGCATTTCCCTCTCTGCTCTTGACTGTGGACACGGTGTGACTAGCTTCCTTACAACACCAGGCTGTGCCTGGAGGCTGTAAGCTAAAATAAGCCATTCCTCCCTTCAGTTGTCCGCTGTCAGAACATCTTAACACAGCCTCATTCACAGCCATTTCCCATGCAGCTTCAGCACGCAACCCTCCACTCTGCAGACACTGCTGCCCAAACCAACTGCTTCATGAGAATGTCCTCGGCGAGCTTTTAACCCCTCCTCTGGACACCTTTACCTTCAGACTGAGCTTCCAGAGAGACTGGGTGACAGGAATTACTCTGTCTTCTGCCACAAGGCTCAGCAAACCGACCCGCATGAGTGGCTGGGTTGAGTGGGAATGAGGCCGGCTTTCCAGCTAGTTCTCGGTGGATGTTTTCTTAAGAGGATGGCAGAGTTGATTAAAAGCACACGGTAACAGTACACACAAGACTAACAGCAATTACTCTGTGGATCTTCACAGAAAAAGCTGCCCACCCCAGTTTAGATTATAAATTAGAGATTAGTATTCATTCTCCTATCCCCTATAGTGCTTCGATAGTGCCTTTGTGGTGTGAGTCAGCATCTTCCACTCTTTCCCAGCCAGTCTTTTCTACTAACATTTTAGAAATGTCCCCTCATGGGAACCACGATCTATTAACTTGAGGAAGAGGACTGACTTTACCTAGTCACTCTGTTCATTTTGTATATGTCACACAAAGTAGAAACATGCTCATTTAACACATATCAATTGCTCTGCCCTGAGCCCAGGGCTAGTGCCTTTGAATATGAAGAATCCCTCCAGAAGCATGTATCGAAGGCTGGGTCTTCGGTTGGTGGCACTATTGGCAAGTGACTGCATCATAGCAGTGCTAACTTCATTAATGAGTTCGTATTGAATGGATGATTGGAAGGTGGGGCCTAATTGGAGGAAGTAGGTCACTGGATTTTTCTCTGAAGGCTGTGTCTTGTCCCAGGCACCTCCTCTCTCTCTCCTTCCTCTCCTCCCCCGGCCCCTGCTTCCTGGCTGCTATGAGAGAAATTGCTTTCTTTTCCATGCCCTTCAACTTCGATGTTCTGCTGCAGCCTAAAAGCAAAGGGAGCCAGGTGATCACAGACTAGCACCTCTGAAACATGAGCCAAGAGATACCTTCCTTTTCTAAGTCAGTTTCTTGGGGTATTCTGCCACAAAGATGGAAACTGCCTAATACCATGTGGGGCCAGAATAAAGGGAGAGGTGAGTTTCTGATCAGAATCCTAGATTCCTGTTATAAAGCTGCATGGAACAGTCTCACAGACTGGCAAAGCCACGTAGAACCTACGCTAACACAGATCTGTGTAGCAGCCTCACAGACCTGCAGAGCCATATGGAATTTACTACGCTAGCATAGTTCTGTGCAGTATACAAGTATGCACAGGAAGCTTCGGGGACGGCCCTCAAGTCATGTGAGCTATTAGTAAAGTCCATCCCGAAATTCAACTCTTGGGTTCTGGCTCTTCATTATGGCTCTTTCGTATCTGGGGGCTGAGGCTAAAGGACCAACTTCCATCTCATACAGTGTTTCCCCAAATACCTTCTGGTGAGTAGAGGTTTCACATCCTGTTAGCTAGCACTATTAGGAAAAGGGTCCTAGGGTACTGAGGTCCACTGTCTATATTTGGGACATCCTGAGTTAAATCTGTACTGAAGGACTTTCCAAGGCATTCAGTATGGACTTGCTTAGCTTCAGTTTACTTTTTTCCCCACTAATGAATAAAAAACATGCATATGATGGGGGAGTGGCATGTGATGCTTCAATATGAGAATACATTATGCAATATTTAAATAAGGGCAACATATTTATATCTCCATTTATCATTTCTTATAGTGAAAACGTTTGAATTGGTGCCGAGCTCTTTGACTACACAGTGCAGAGCTGGTGTCTATGGTCACACTTAGTGCAATAGCACACCAGGGCATCTTACACTTATCTAACTTAACAACCACTAAGCAACCTCTTTTCCTCCCCTTTATATTTAATATTCCAAATTAGTGTTTTATACATTTTTATCTTCATTATTTTAAAATTATGTGTGTGTATGTGCACACAGATAAAGATGCTGCAGAGGCTGGAGACATTGGATCTCCTGGAGTTCAGGTGGTTATGAGGCCCCTGGAGTGGGTGCCTTAAACTAATTAGAGTCCTCTGCAAGAGCAGAATGAGCTCGTGACTGCTGAGCCATTTCTCCAGCTGCATCAGCTTTTTCAAATTCCACACCATGGGGCCGGAGAGGTGGCTCCACAGTTAAGAGCACAGGCTTCTCTTGTGAGGAACCTGAGGCAGTTCCTGGCACCCACAAGGTGGCTCTCAACCATTCATAACCCCAGGTCCAGGGGACCTGACCCCTCTTCTGACCTCCTTGGGCACCAGGCATGCACGTATACACATATATAAATTCAGGCAAAAGACTCATCCATATAAATCTTTAAAAAGTTTTTAAAATTAAATTCCACACACAGTTGTAATGATGCAGTACTGATCTTTCTGTGCCTGGCTTGTTTCACTTAACATAATCACATACTGATGATAGATAGTTCTGCAAATGATAGAATTCCATTCTTTAATGGCAGATAGATAATACTCTGTGATGTATATGCTTATGTGTATATTCATGAGTTAAGGGACACCTTTAGCTTCTTTTTAGTTGTGATAAAACACCCTAACAACAGCAACTCGAGCAAGGAAGGGTTTCTCTGAGTTCACCAAGGGTGCAGTCCATCATGGTGGGGACATCAAGACAGCAGGACCTTGAAGCAGCCAAGCACACTGCATCCTCAGTAAAGATGTAAAGAAAACAATAAAGGTTAGTGCCCTGCTCACTTCCTCCATTTTACACAGCCCAGGATCCCCAGCTGGGGAATGCTCCTGCCCACAGTTAAGACAGGTCTTGTCATGCTGACCAAGGTTTCTGTCCCACAGCCGATCAGTCCCAAAGAAACACACAGAGGACTACATTTATCATAAACAGGTTGGCCTATTAAAATCTGGCTTCTTATTAACTCTTATAACTTATATTAGCCCATAATTCTTGCCTGTGTTAGCCACGTGGCTTGGTACCTTTTCAGTGAGGCATTCTCATCTTGCTTCCTCTGCATCTGGGTGATGACTGCAGACTGCATCTTTCCTCTTCTCAGAATTCTCCTCCTGTTCTCATCGCCCGTCTCTACTTCCTGCTTGGTTACTGACCAATCAGCGTTTTATTAAAAATAATACAAGTGACAGGATAAAAGACCATTGTCNGTGAGGCATTCTCATCTTGCTTCCTCTGCATCTGGGTGATGACTGCAGACTGCATCTTTCCTCTTCTCAGAATTCTCCTCCTGTTCTCATCGCCCGTCTCTACTTCCTGCTTGGTTACTGACCAATCAGCGTTTTATTAAAAATAATACAAGTGACAGGATAAAAGACCATTGTCCCACAGCACTGCCACATCAGTTAGCCTGCTCATAGACATTGCTGACAGCTAACCTTAATCTAGGCACTTCCTCACAGGGTTCCTGGAGCCGTGCCTCCTGGGTGAGTCAAGATCCCATCAAGCTGACAATTGTCACTATCACAGACACATGGGTTGTTTCTGCTTGGGGCCATCATGAATAATGCTATGTTGAACACAGGCATGCGCCTGTCTCTTCAACATACTGACTTCATTTCCTTTGGACATAGGCCCAGGGCTGGGTGCTCAATCACATGACGGCTTAGGGCCTAGGTTTCTGAGGAACTGCCGTGATGTTTCCCATGACTAATTTCATACCACCAATACTGTTCCAGATTCCCTCCTTTGTGCCACATCCTGGCAGCCCTTCTTGTTTTTTCCCTAACAGCCATTCTTACTGGGGTGAGGTGTTGTAGGGCTCTGACTTGCATTTCTCTGACTGTCGGTACACTGAAATTCTTTCTCATGTACCTGTTAACCGCTTGCATGCTTCCTTTTTCAGAATCATCCATTTAAGTCTATGGCCTACTTTTAGAACAAGGTTCTTAGACCACAAGAGGGGACAGTAAAGTGTGGAGGTTTGGTTGCCCAAGAGCCCCACTCCTTGGACTGCCAACAAGTCTGTGGAACAAGGACCCCTTAGGATGTGCTTGAACTGGCACAGTAGGGATGGAAGGGTGTTTCAACCTTACTGGTTATGAGGGTTCCTCATTTTGAGGAAGCGTGCCATTCTTTAGTCTCACTAATCTGTTAGCCACAGCTGTGTAAGGAATAACCCTGAGTCTTTAGAAGCTTAGGAATATGATTATTATTCTACAGCTCTTGATCTTAGGAATCTGTGTGCAGCTGTGGAAGGCCCATGGCTCTGTGACTCTCTGCACTGCACTCAGGTGCGTAAGAACCAAGTACCTGCTTTCAGGCTCACAGTGGTTGTCTGGCCTCAGGTCCTGTGTGTTGCTGGCCAGGGACAACAGTTCCCTGTCACACGGTGTTTCTTGTGTGTGTGTGTGTACAGCTGCTGGAGGAAATGCAGGCTTTATTTGATTCAGATGGGTTTGAGTTGGGGGGATTCTTTCCCTGATCTTTAGGAAGTTGAGCCGCCTTACCATCTGCCTGCATGAGGCAGTGGTCCCACTGACACTATTAATAACCAACACAGAGCGACTGCTCCCCTCTGCACCCAGCACAGCTTCAAGTTCTTTTCATGTGTTGATTCTCTCTTTCTTAACAGCACCGTACTAGGAAGGGATAGTCCATAAACACCGAGGCATGGCGGTGAAGTGATTTACCAAATGGACCTGAGGAGAATTGAGTTAGGATGGTACCTGGTGGTGTCTTCAGAACCATCTTGCACCATGGTATCTTGGCAGGAGATTTAAGCTGGTGCAAACTCATGACTCAGTTTTTGCCACTTTGCTTCACTCTCCTCTCTGGGGATTGGAGGCTACCAGACAGCCCCCCTGGCAGACAGAACAATAAGAGTCACCCAATATTTGTCATTGTCAATTACATGCCCGACCTCCAGAGCAAAAGTATGTATCATACCAGTTTTATGTCTCTAGGAAGGGTGGAGCCCTATCTGAGACCTTTGTTGTTCCCAAGACATATTATAGACTATTTTTGCTTGGTTTGCAGCCATGTCTGTAGATTACTTAAATGCTCTTTTCTTTTAATATTTATTTTATGTGTATATGTATGTTCCTGGTGTATGTATGTGTACCTTATGCATACAGTGCCCACATAGGTCAGAAGAGGGGTCAGATCCTCTGGAACTGAAGTTGCAGACAGTTGTGAACTCCTGTGTAGGTGCTAGGAACTGAAACTGGATCCTCTGCAAGAGAAGTAAGTCCTCTTAACTGCTGAGCCACCTCTATAATCCCTGATGCTCTTTTCTTGGTTTGACTTGGTCCTCTGTACATTTGATGCCAGACTTCTGGAAAAAGCATAGTCTATGCTCTCTTCTCCCATTTGTGTGGGTGTTGAAGTCCAATCCAACCACTAAACTTGCTAAGGAAATTGGTGAAATTGCAGCTGCCAAAACAAAGATTCACTTTTCAGCTCAGCAAGGCCATGACAGGCACCCAAGAACCAGGGAGGTGGTGTATACAGTGGCTCACATACAGAAGCTTCCCAAACAGGGTGGAAACCGTTTTTCTACATTGACAGGATGTAGATCCAGGGCATGCAATAGCCGACTGCTTCTAAGGCCTGGGACTAGGAATCCTGTGGACTCTCATGAGATCTCCTACGAGTGTGCTTTCTTACTGGTCCCCTCATAGCACAATACAGATCCAGGAATCCTAAAGCACACGCTTCACCAACTTACTCGTCTTAAACAGACTTTACATCCAACTTCAAACTCTTCATAGTCTCCCAATCCTGGTCTCTCAAGTTAAGACATTGCAAAATTGACCTCTGAGCATGACCTCTCGGGTTTACTCTACAATCTTGTGGGGCAGCTGTATTAGCCATCCATTTTCTGGGTTCCTCCTATTCTTTCAGCACCACAGGGCCTTTCCTTCTCTGGGTGGATCTTTCTTTCTTCCTTTGATCCACTCATCCTGATCCCCAGTGCTGCATCCTGGGGTTGTAGTTCCCCCCCCCGGGTGCCAATCAACCCTCCCTGTGCTGCTCCTCTAGTGTTTGCCCATGCTTTGTACGACATGCTCGACACAATAGGCTGGCTGGTAACATTTCCCGAGGCTGACTGATTGATGTGGGGTGTGAGGACAGGACCCATATCTCCCTGCTTCCTGCTGTAGGCCAGCATGGGTTCTCATGTTTTCACAGGACTTCATTCATTCTTGCCACATCAAGACCCTGCATCTCCTGATGTCCCCAAACAATGATCCATAGTGTTCTCGAATAAGCCCGTTTTATATTAGCTAGCCACACAAGTAGGAGGACCTGAGTTTGAATTCCCAGAACACATAAAAGGCTGGATATGATAGCAGGTACCTATAATCCCAATGCTCCTATGGTGAGATGGGAGGAAGAGACTGGAGAATTCCTGGAAGCGCAAAGGCCAGCTAACCTGCTGTACTGAGAGGACCACATCCCAGCATGTTATTTGACCTACATATGCATGCCATAGTACACACATGCCCACTCTCACACAAAGATTAACGTTGACTTTAAGAGGTAAAAAGGGTGGCCCAGACAGGTTTTACTGCCTTTCAGACCAGGCCTCCAGCCAACAGCCAAGAGGAAGCAGCAGATATCGGCAGACCCAACAGGGAACATCTGCAATAAGACAGAGCCATCCAAGCAGCCTGAAATAAAAGTCACAAGATACATTCTGTTATTTTAGGTTGATAGGACATTGGTTCATGCAACACGGGGGAAAAATAAATGCTGCCGTTTTAATGAGCACTTTTCTGGCTCCAAGAAAGGGCATGTCACCTCTCTTTGTTCAAAAGGGTTGGTTAATATTCTACCACAAATCTCATTAAAATGCAGGTGTTTAATGTTGGATACGAACTTGGTGGTGAGAAAGTCTATTTCTGGAAAGCTTTTCATTCTTTCTCTAATAAGAGTATTTATTTTTGTAAGGATAGCAGCAAAGTTATTCCTCAAGTGGGGAGTGGCTGGACCTATTAGTTTCAAGCAACCTCAAATTAGGTGCAGTTGTTCATTTACCTAACCTTTGACAATGAGCGATGAGATGCAGTTTGTATTTTGCAGTTTTACAGGACGTAGGTAAATCTTTACACACATTTAAAAAAAATTCCAGTGTTACTTAATGATGGATAATTGTGAATGCACATAAGACACCAATCAGATATTAACTGGCCCTTGTGTTTTACAACACCTTCACCTGCTGTGGGGCTTCTCTCTCACAGCAGGACCCGGCTCTGGCTTTTGTGCTTTTGTGGATGTGGGGAGTTAGTTGTTGAGGAAGGAAAAGGTATAAGCAAGCCGCCCGGACAAGGAAAAGTTCATACAGAGGTGTCTTTGGTCGGTTAGTTTGTTAAAAGTGAGAAATGAGCAACAGCTAATATAATCCAGAAAAGATTAATTTGGAAAAAGTAGGCAGGAGTAAATAATGAATTCTTGTATTCAAAAGATTTAGCCGCAAAGGATTTCTCGGCATTTGGAAAACACAGAAACAGGAAAAATTTAAAAATATGCATTTGTCCGCCTCGCTACGTCTTGCTGCAGCTCGGACGAATTTGCCCTCTCCAAGATTTCAGCGCAGCACAACGGGGACAAGAGCAAGCGGCGAGCGGGCCACCTAGGTCCGTTCAGCTCAGCGGCTAGACCCACGCTCCCGGGGCCGCGCACCGCGCCTGCGCGCCCAGTCACGTGGCGGCGCTCCGCGCTGAGCGGGTTAAAAGTCACGGCTGCCGAGCACCCGGTGGGGTGCTGCTCTCTGCGTCGCTTCGGCCGGCTGGGACGCGGGACCGTCTCCTGCTCCTCGGGTCGGGATCCACGCGGGGAAGCAAGCCGAACCTCCAGGCACCCTCACGCAGGGCCCCGAGCAGGCCGGCGCGCGAAACCGCGTCTTCCAACTGACAATGAAATCGTAGCCGCCACCGGCGGCGAATAGGCGCGAGGCCGCGAGGGGGACGGAGGGCGGGCCATTCCGCCGAAGCCCCGCCCAGACCCCGCTCGCGCTCCTATTGGCTCATGCCGTCGTTCCGGCCCCGCCCCTTAACGGACCTGTCGCTCTGTGACAGGCGGAGGGGCCAGTTCCTGTTGGGCGAGGGGGCGGAGTCAGAGGTGTCTTGAGCTCCGCCCGGACTCCAGGGGGCTCCTCCCCCTTTGTGCTCCTCACGGCGGGGCGGGCGTGAGGAGGGGAATGTCATTGCCGCTCCGAGCCGCAGCTCCTCTGGCGCCCTCGTCCCGTCGGCTCTCGCCACCGCCGCCGCCTCCTCAGCCACACGGGGGACACGGATGGCTAGTGGGGTGCAGGGGCCTTCTGGGTTGAGACCGCGGCGGTCGCGGCCGCTGCCGAGGCGGAGACTCCAGATCGCCGCCTCCTCCTCCACCCCCAGTGTCCCGGCCTCGCGGTGCTGAGGGCGGGAGCGCGCCCAGCCTTTCCTCCGCCTCCTCCTCCTCGTTGTCGTCGCCGTCGCCCTCCTCCTCCTCCTCCTCTGGGTCTCCGCCCAGCACCCCTCGCTCCAGGCGGCGGCGGCGGCCGCGGAGGACGAGCGAGACCCGCCGCCGGGGCACAACATGGCGGA
>LOJH01050376.1:0-12691 GCA_001685095.1 Ellobius talpinus
TTTTTAATCCTGGTATATTTAGATATTTTTCATTTCTAAATTAAAGATTTCTTTTTCTTTCTTCTTTGTCTGTCTCTCCTCTCATTTTTCCTTCTTTCTTCCTGTTTTCCCATCTGCTCTTCCCTCTTTTCTTTTTATTTTCCCATTTCTTTCCTCTCATTTTCTTTTGCTACTGAATGAATGTGATTGATTCATCCTCTGCATTCTTTATTTCCTCTACTTCCATATAATTACTTCTGACCACACAAGGATAGAGGCTATGTCCAATTTTTCATAAAAATAATTAACTAATTAATTTTTTTACCTTTTTAATTGAAATATAATTACTTTAATTACACTTTCCTTTTCTACCACCAGTTCCTCTTTCTAACACTTTCCAGGCTCCCTTTTCCTAATTGGTAACTTCTTTTTCTTTGAATACATATATTCAAATATGTTAGTATGCACAACATATAAATACAACTTAAGTCAATTTTCTTGTTTGTGTATATGTGCTTCTCTGACTGGCATCTTTATATTTTATAATCAAGGTGATCATTCCCAGGAGGTAATTCACCATCTCTGAGATTACTAATTCTCCCTTTTTCAGCAGTTATTAGTTGTTTGTAGTTTTTTTATGGGTGTGACCCCAAGTGGTTTATCACCTTCCACATTAATATGTCTATTAATATTGTCATTCCATTGGTCTTGTTTATGCAGCCATTTCAAAGGAAGGCAGCCGCACAGTAAACTTCTCATATGTGTTCTAGCTCTTATTGTCTTTCCACAACTACTCCTTATTTTATAATATTCCCTGGCTATAGGTGAATTAACTGTGGTACAGATATATCCAGTGGGACTGGATGCATCACAATTCACTCACCTTTGCATTGTGTCCAATCACGGTATTCTGAGATGGTCTTTTGTTAGGTCTCAAATACAGATCAAATGATGAACTGAGATGTGTATTTAACATTTCAAAGTGAACCTGGCCACCATGTTTTTCCAGCATTCCCGGTGGTTCCTACCTGTTATTGAATATGGCTATCATAGCCCACCCCCTTTTAAACTCTTCCAGTATGTAGGCTGGACTGGGCTGTCTTTCCTTAATAATCCAACCATCATGTTTACCCAGCCCCCTCTGTTTTCCCTGTACCATCCTGGTCTTTTCTTCTTCTGGCTCTTCCCTTTCTCCTTCTCACTCTCCTAACACAGCCCAGCTCAAGGTCATGTTCACTCTGGACACTCCCAGATGTCTCTGTTGCTGGCTATGCTATCTCTTTTATCTACTGTAAACTGTAAACTTCTTTCCTTTTCTCTACTTAGGAGCAATCATTTCCTTCCTTTTTTCTTTCCTTTTTTCCATTCACCTTTGCTGTAGAAAAAAACTTCTTTGATGAGGGTGACAGCTGTACTTATCTGGGAGTATAAGCAAAATATTTAGAATATTGCTAAGGAATTCTACTGCTCTAGCTGAAGGCTTAAATGAGTTTCTTTGAAGATGAATGATGGCACTATGTCACAAAGGTGGCTAAGTTTCTAGTTAGTACCAGGAATGACTTCCTTTCTGTTGAGTGGGCCTTAAATATAGCTGGGGAACATTTGGTTACCATCACCATGCAAGTACTGTTACCGCACCTTCATGGATATTTCCATGCTGGTCAGTGTTGTGGTTCACAAGTGTCACATCTGAGTAATGGTATTAATTGTTTCCCTCATTTTCAGCTATCATAATATTTTCTGAAACTATAGGAACTAGACCACATATAGAGAGAATTCAGGTTAAATCAAAGATGAAAATTTGAAGACCTGTGCCTTAAATGTGTGTTGTCTTCAGCCATAGGGGCTTACCTTCAACCTCTAAGAGGCATCCAGGGGTAACATGCACAATCTATTTTTGAGTCATTTTGAATACCTTGACTAACATTCATAAAGAGGTTTCTCAAGACTGATCACACTCCCAACTTGAAACCCCACAGCTCTTCCCTCTGCTTATCATCGTCTTATATTAATATTCATATGAAATACTCTATCACTTATTTCAAAATTTCATTTAAACTTCACCTTACTGAGTCCTACTTACATCAACCCTTTTGAAATGAAATCTTCATCTGCTGAGCAACCACTGTTCCCTGCAAAAAAACATTTTATGTTTTTCAATATGCTATGTAGTTTTCCTATGCCTTATAATTGCTTAGTTTGACAGTCAGAATTAAGTTCTATCCATAACTTACTTGTTACCATGGTAGTTGGTTTCTTCATAGTATATTTAGTTAAACTTTTCTGGTATAAACTTAAAGAAGAATAATTATTCTAATTTATTGTGTGGCTACTGTGTTTAATAAACTGTGATATTCTCTTTATATCTTATTTGTTCTATATAAACTCTTTCAGCAATATTATCTTCATCTGAAAGATGAGGGTACATGTAAGAAAAGGCTGAATGCCTTGAGCAAAGGCACCAGTTAAGAACTGAAGCACACTAGACAAAATGCACAGTGTACCTCCTCCTTCTGTAAGATTCCCCTAAAAAAGCTTACCTAAGTCTCTTTAATTTTACATTAAACTCATTTTAATATCACTTATGCTGTCTTCCATTTCCCAGATGAAATATTAAATCAATCATTCACAGTCTTAGTGAGAAGATGAGTGATTTTTGCAGGTGGAATTGACATCAGGGTCCTCTGGCTACAGGGCTCATTTTGCTTTTCTTCTAAAACATCTTCAGAGTTTCCTGGGTTAAGGAACACAAGGAAGTAGTAATGAATATGCTTTGTTTGGCCCTTGCTGCACAAGGTATCACTTTTTCAATACCACTAAACATATTTAATTTGGTTTGGTCTGGATATAATTTTCCAAATATATGCAGTGGTGAATCAGCACCATTTTTATAAGATGGACACTCTCATTTTTGGAAATGCTGCCTATTCTATTCCAGTTTGCAGAGTAATCAGCACTGCATCCCATAATGCTGTGAGGTTTCCTACCATCATCAATCATCCTTTCTTTATGGACTATACTACAGCCTTCACTTGGGGGGCCTCAGCTTCTCAATAAAAGGTCAGTTAATGAGCCCTTACTGTTTTGAGCACCATCCAAGGCTCCTCTTCAATCAGCTTCTCAGGGAGAGATCCAGGTGGGGGCAACAAGGTAGGTCACTTCAACTCTGTTTCCATGGTTACCCATACATGAACGTGATCTTAGCCCAGAACTTTGGACCTAATGATCCCTAATCACATCCTCTGTTCTCTTGAGGACTCAGTGGCTGTGATGGCAATTTCTTGTGACTTGCTTTAATGGAATGGCTTTCAGAAAGGTAGACTTCCTGACTTAAGCAGGCAGGGACAACCAGCAATTTACGATAAAATCTTAGAACAGTCAGGGTCTTTGTAGGAATGCTGTGACCAAAGGTGAAAAAAAATGTTGCTAGGATCAAAGATGCCAACACTTCAACCACTCCTGTTGGAGTACTTCAGCTCCTAATTAACCCTGATTTGACCTAATTCTGACCTATGTCATTTCTGAATTCTACATCAAGATAATGTGGAAAAGAAAGCTGTCTAAAAAATTGCTGAAAGGATAAAGTCTGCAGAGATAAGAAAGAAGAGCAATATTATAAGGTTAAAGATTAAATATGTCACATGTTGATCTGATCAAAAATAAGGTAGGGTAGTATCTGCAAGTGTACTCACTAGGAAGTAAGTATTGGTAGGTACTTTTCTTTCAATGGTTCATGTATGATGGTATTCAGGACAAAATTTGAATTATAATTTTTTAAATTAATTGTTCATCTTTGTGACAATCTCTTTTGTGCAAAATAAAATGAAAATGATGATAATACTTTTATACCCAGTATTATATAGATGCTGTTCTTTAGTTTCACAGATATGCTTTTATAAATGAGTAGAGTAATTCAAAGATGACAGCTATATTAGTGTCAGGCATGTACAATTTATCATTGTAGTTGTTACTACCAATATTAATATTCAATTCATTATTAAAATAAATTTCTGAAGATCATAAATGCTGCATAGTGTTGCATTCAACATTATCAACCAAGTTTTTTTTGCCACTGGCAAAATCCTGGCTAAGCATGTAGTCTAAGGCAAAGGGTTAAATTTTGTTAGTTGAAATACCTATTTCAATTTGTAGATTGCCAGTTGGAAGCTACTACTATATGTTGTTATGTTTTAGGCTGTATTTTGAATGCCTGGTCTCATAATTTTTGGTGCTAATTTGAAGGCTGTTCAGCATGTAAAAATTAGAATCTGCAGAAACAAAAGCCTGAAAAACATTCAAGGACAATGGTAGCACAGAACTTTTAGGAGTACCTAAATAATGTCTATTTTATTCAAGGTCCACTCCAGGAAATGAAGCTATTCCTGACACTGCTTGGATGACCAAGAACCAAAGACTAGACAGTCCAGAGACCTAAGCTAAAACCAAATCTTACTGGTCTAAAATAAAAATTAAAAAGAATTCAGCATTAAAATGAGTCCTATTTGGCTATAGCCATAGAGCAGTGCTTTATTCAGCCATCATCAGAGATACTTTCTCCTTCAAAGGATGAGAATAAATACAGAGACACAATCCCAGATATATACAGAGAGAGAGAGAGAGAGAGAGAGAGAGAGTTCACTTAGAACACACTTCTCTAAATGGGATATCTCCATTAAATCCCTCTTGTCAGAGCTCAGGAAAGCTAAGGATGAGACGGCAAGAGTGTGAAAACCAGAAAGGATGGAGGTTACTTGGATATCAAGGCCCTGTTAATCAACTGAGCAAAGCTCATATGAATTCATAGGAAGTGAAACAGCAAACACAGGGCCTACATGGATCTGCTGCATGTTCTCTGGGTATATATTGTAACTTTCAGTTTAGTCTTTTATGGGAATCCCAAACATGTGAAGTTGTGGTTTTTATGCTGTTCTATCAGTTTGTCTTGCCAAACCTCAACGCGATGGATTAAATTTGTTACTGTAGTTTATTTTGTTATAAAAAGAAATATCTATAAAAATTACATTGGTAAAATCTTCATAAATTTTGAGAAATTTTGTAGTATATATATATATAAAGTTTTAGTCTCAATATTTAGAGGTGACTCCAAATGATATTCTATTATGTATGCTAGCTTAGCTTTTGTGAATATTATGATATATGGTTAAAATCTCTATCCTCCACTGTTAAGCCATGACTAGAATATACTCACGTGATTTTTATATGACTTAAAGATTACTCTTAAATTGATCATCTTCCATGATAGATAGTTATCTATAATGTTCCATTTATAAAGTCATTTATCCAACTTATTTGGAAAATAACTAAAAAAAAGGAACCTGTCTTTAGTTGATCAGCAGTGACAACTCTTTAGAGATTATACCCTATTATACCCTACTTCTGCATCCTACTTCTGCATCCTATGCCTCTATTTACATTACTTTCTTGTCTACTAGGATGTGTTAGTCTCTGCTACAAGAGCTCACACCATTTGATGAGTTATTTTAGAATGCTTTCTGAAATATCTCTGAACCTGTGAGCAAAAATAAATAATACCCCTCCTGTTTCTGGTAGGTAGTTGACCACAATAGTATCAAGGTAGCTAGCATACTGTAATATGTTGGCTTCATTATTGATGTTTTGGGGATATGCTTTTTTGTTTCTAAACATCAGTATGTATGGAGCGAAAACAACATATCTAACAGAAAAAGATTATTTGGTAAATCAATGTTCTTCTTTTTCTGTTGGTCATTCTAAGTTTTCACCCCTGAAAGTGACTCCAGTTGTATTTTTCATTTATTTCTGATAAAGAGGTAATTGTCAAGCCATTGTTCTCTCACTATAGATCCAGTTTACTACCTTCATGAATTTTATTCATTCTATACATGACTTGGAACAATTGATTAAAATTATCACGAATAGTGAATTGTGAATACTCCCCCTTCTTGCAATTATCAAGTAGAAAAGATTTCTTCCTCTCTTATAGACATGGTATCACATTGAGTAGCATCTCTAAAACTAGCCTTCTCTGGATATCATACTTGGTGTTGTGAATGCAGAGGCAGGACAATCTGATTGGGCTTTGATTTTAATGCGTGAAGCACAGATCCATAAATTGCAGAAATAACCACCTTTGTTCACACAGAACACCAAAACCCACAAAAATGAATGAGCTAATATTATGCTTATCATTGCACTTTTAAAACCAGTAAGATGGGCTATTTTAGTACACTCTACCAGAGTCTTACAATAAATTAATAGCTATTAGACAGAATACTAGAAATCAAATTCAGACAATGTTAACTTCAGCCTGAAACAGAAAAATAGAATACAGTAGGCAAATTGATGGGATTTAGTCCTTCATGTAAATTATATTTTTCTCTCTCACTTTTTTTCTCTCTCAGAATTTTTATAGCAAATAATCATAGAGTTATTATTCTACACCTATAAATATAGTCAGTCTTGAATGTGGTCATTACTGTTCCTGCACCTTCTCTTTTTTAGCTATAATTGTTCATTGATTCTTTGTGAATTTCACACCATCCACAGCAAATTCTACTCATTTTCCAGTCCTCCATATTTGCTCCTCACACCTGTAATGTCCCCACAAAAGCAAATTTAAGAAATATTGATTATATGCAAAACAAAACACAAAAACCACTTCACAGGTCTATCTTTCCTACATCTTCAATACTTCTTAGTGGCACTGGGAGCTTCAGTGTGTCACTCAGTATACCCTTTTGTCCGCTCAGATTCATTTGCAAATGTTCATTACAATAAATTGTTGATCTTGTTCAAGGCCTCTTATTTCTGGTACACCATCAGTACTGGGCCCTCACTGAAACTCCTCTCAGATATCCTACTGCTGCTCTGAGTCATAGGGATCCTGTGACTATGGTTTCACAGGACCAGTCCCTTCAGAAACACTGGCAGGTCATAGGTGGTACAGATATTGAGGTGGGCCAACTTAAAGCACTAGCCCTACATGTGGGTTTGGGGGGTAGCTGATTTGGCCAGTCTAGATTGGTGGGAGAAAATCCCTCGGAGAGGAGTAGAACAAAGTCCTCCATGCCAATGCCTTCAGGACCAGCTCACTGATGCTTGCCCTGGTGAAGGGTGGGACCATCTCTTCCAAGTATAGGTACAATTTTCTCAGAGCCAACGAAGAGAAGTTCCAGATCAACATGGCCCTTTTAACATGCATGCTTTCTATGGCCCCTATGGTATCATGGAACATGGAGAGCAATACAAAACCTGCTGCACCAGGATCTTGGATCCAGATATGGCCCTCAACAGCAGCTTGGGCCTGAATGTCACCAGGCAACCCAGATCAGCATGGCCCTAGCAGATATGGCCTTCAGATACCAGCATAGTCACAGATGTTGGTCCAGACTGAGGTATCCATATGACCTTTGGGGACAAACACAGGCCACAAACATAAACACTGAGGTAGTACTAGAGACCCAGGCATGGTATTCAGCAACAACTCAGGCATGCATGTCACTATGGCTCCAGTTGGCAGTGCAGGCCACCCAGATCAGCCTGGCCTCAGTAGCAGCATGACACCAACATGGTCTCAGGTGGATGAACAAACCCTGGATATCCCCACAGCCCTTGGTGGTAACAAGAGTCATAGACAACTACTCAAACCCTGGGTGATGTAAGGTCACAAACTCAGGCATGTCTTTTGGCAGAAGCTTAGGCTCAGATGACACCATAACCCCTGGTTTCAGTCCAGGCCACTCAGATTGACATGGCTGCAGTAGTGACACAATCCTCAGACACCATCATTACCAGAGGGGTGGATCAGATCCCAGGCATCCTTGTGGCCTTTGGAGGTAGACATGAAACCAAACATGCTCTTGGCAGCATCCTGGGCACAGAAGTCACCAAGGCCCTAGGTGGCAAGTATGCCACCCACATCAGCCTGCTTTCACTGCCTTTGTTTCTTCAGTTTGGCCTCTTTCCACAGCACAGAACATGAACTGCTTTGCTTCCCTTTCTCACCCATTTTTCCACCATATATTTGCTCATCATAATGGTGTCTATCCAAGACTGAACCATGAGTACCCAGGCAGATCTACTGATATATCTTCCACCTGCCTGGGCTATTAAGACCACAGTGGGTCTACGGATGTTTTGAGCTATTTTTTCGCTTTTGAAGGAAAATATTTAAATATTGTATTTACGGAATGATCCCTAATATGTTCCAACTAAAAGATATTACAATTGTAAAGGTGTGTTTTAAATGGCACTGTCATATTAAATCTAAGGTGGGAGTCTTTGAATTAGAAGCAATAGCTTCTACTTGTCCCTGTATAATCTTCTTAAATCAACTGTAGCCAAGAAAGAGGGAGGTAAAGAGTAAAGTAGGAACATGCTCAATTTACATTTTCTTTCTGACTTCATTTTTATTTTAGAAATAAAACTCCAATATAAAAACAAGTTCATTTCCTCAACTAAAACACAAAATCTTATGACCCTGCCTCTTAGGCCTTTTCAATAAAATACATTGGGTATTTTCGGATATATGATATACATATAAGAGTACAGATCTTGGACTTGTCATAACTTGATAGTGACAAATATTCTAAATAATGAAACATTTGTATTTTTATACTCTGCCTCAATAACAAATCACTAATAAAGCATAGAAAGGGACTCTTCTCTATATGATTTTTTCTGCCTATCTGGGTACCTATAATTTCATAGACTTTACAAGAAAATAATGAAAGGTAATGGTTGAATCATATTCATGTTCTTCTTTCATTATTTTCCTCAGCATTCATTTATTAGGTTGAATCCTCCCCCTCCCCCATGTATATATGTGTGGATGGTCTTTGTCTTATTTCGGATTTCTATTATTGTGAAAGGACTCCATGACCAGACCAACTTTTTTAAAAGAAAACATTTAATTGAGGTGGTGGCTTAGAGTTTCAGAAGTTCAGTCCATTATCATCATTGTGGGCAGCATGACAACCAGCAGGAGGGTAGCAAGGCAGGCATGGTAGTGGTTACTTCTTGATTAAAAGGCAGTAGGAAGTGAACAGTGACACTGGGAGTAGTTTGAACATAGAACACATGGTTCAACCTCACAGTGACACAATTCCTCCTACAAGGCCACATCTACTCCAAGGCCACACTTCCTAATATTGCTGTTCCCTTTTGGAGCAATTTTCTTTCAAACTACCACAGAGTTGTACCTCTTTATATTGTGGTAACTTAACCTCAGATAGATACATGTTATTTCAGTTTATGCTTATTGCCTGTATAGGAGTGATATTTTTGCCAATCAATTAAGTATGAACATGGAGTTCACTCTTACAAAGTCCTTTGCAATTCTGTAACATCCTTTGTCATGAAACACCTAAATATAAGTAAACAATTGTGGATATATACTCCAATAGAACAAAAGAAATGGAACAGGTGCAAAGCTATGTAGTTTATCCCACCTCTGTCTGATCTCACAGCTTAATGCATTCCTATTACCTGAGAAGATGCAGCTGCTCATATATGAAAAATTACAATGAATAGATTAATCCATGTGCTAACTATCATAAATAATTGTTTGTGTCTAGCCAATAGGAGATCTCAGCCTTCACCTGTCTACTTTAAACCCCAAGGGGTGTGTTATGTATTATTTGTGTAGGATAGTGCTTTGACAAATGAACAAAAAGTCTGATCTGGCTTCATTAAGAAGGATGGATATAAAGCAACATGTCTGTGCTGAGCCATTGAAAGTGGAATGGGATAATTGCCGTGGTTACAATGAAGCTGATCAAGCTGAGAGAAACAAGTTTCAAATTGTTCCAATCAGTCCTAATCCAGCAGAGTTATTAACAGTGCTCTATCCTGGTGTGACTGCATCTGCTAACTCAAGATAATGATTTATATCACAGTTTATGAAAGTCCCAATTTGTCCTAATTCAATAAGTGAAATCCAGCAAGGCCGGCAGGAGACACATATCTTGCTATGCCTGGAATCCCCATTTCTTTCTCTTTTCTCCACCAACAAACAGCATCATGGCTGGAAGTGCAGTTGTTTGCCAAACATTTTGTTTTGTTGTCCTACAGAGGGAGGTGATTCAGTGAATTGAAATAGGATTACTGATCATACCATCTTCTATATCTAAAAGACTCAGTAGGAAAAAATATTTTAAATAAATAAACTTAACAGAATCATACAATTAACTGCATTGCCACAGGAAGAATACAAAAATATTTGCATTGAGAATATACCAACATATAAAGAGAAAAGGTAGATAAAGTTCATGGAGTTAGGTTGAAAGCTGATTGAGTAGGGATCTTTCATGAGGTTGGGAAAATGAGAGTGGATGGCCATGAGTGATTAAGGAATTTGCATTTATGTGGTGAAAACTCTAATGTTTTAAAGTCAATTATGAGGATTCCACAACTCTGTGAATATACTCATTGGATTTTACTTCTAAATCAGTTAATTATATAATATGCAAATTGTTATCTAGCTGAAGTTCTTTTAAAATAAGTAATTAAATAAATATGCAGACCAAACATTAAAATACATTTGTTTCTAGGAGATTTGGGTCCACCAGCTTTTTATTTTTTATTTGGAAACAAATTATATACATGCAAAATATATTGCAATCATGTGCATTCTTGTTATTTCAATTTTTGACATATTATTCTGTTCCTATACCCAGATAGAGTTCTTTCCCTCTTTCCCTCCTAATTTCATCTCTGTTTAGGGGGTGGAATTATAGGCTTCATGTAGATATCTACAATTTATAAGTGTTCATATTGCCACAACCGTGTCATATCCGGAAGAGAGCAATTTCTATCACTCGTGTGTAGCATGAATTTTAATTTGTCTTAATAATGAAATCCCTGAGTTAGATATTAGTTGTTGAAAATTGAAAGACAAGAGAAACTGAGCAGCCAGCCACTAGTTCTTACTTCTAGGAAATCCTCAGACAAAAGGGCTCAAGATCCTCTCTCCAAGGCTCTGATGAATGCCTTGCCTATGACACCTTAAACTGAGTCCTGAGCTACTGTCTCCTGCCGTATCTTCCTCTCTGCACCCAGCCATATCACTTCCCACCTCCAACTCTCTAATGCTGAAATTTAAGGTGTGAGCCACCACAGTTGGCTCTGTTTCTCTTTCAGACTGATTCAATCTTGTGTAGTCCAGAGTGGCCTTGAACTCACAGAGATCATATGCTTCTGTCTACAAAGTGCTGGGGTTAGAGGTGTGTGTCACCACTGCTTGGACTCCATGTCTAACTAGTGTGGTAAACCCTGCACTCTGATCTTCAGGCAAACTTTATTTGTTAAAGCACAAACATACTATCAGCACACTCTTATTTGTCTTTCAGGTCTTAGAAGCATTTTTATCCACTTCCGTTATGGTTTCTGGGCCTAGCGGGTTGATACAGATGTTCTATTTATATCTGAGCAATCCGTAGTCACTTATTTTCAGTCCTTGTGTTAGTTATGAGTCTATGCATTAACCATTCATTGTCTATAACCAAAAGAAACTCCACCAATACAGGCAGATATCACCTTTATTTCCAGTGTATAAACACAAATATTTGGAATACAGTAACATGTTCATTTAGGAAAAAAAAGTAATAAATCTCTCTTTGGCTTGTAATATTTCCCAGATATAGGATTTGCCCAGGTTGACAGTGATCATTGTTTCTCATTAAAATTTGTTACTTCTTAAATATGACAATACTGGGTATTTGTGTGCTGTTAATGTGTGCATGAAATTATCCCTTGTGGAGATGAAATTGAGAGTTATTGTTAGATCTTAAATTGTTCTTTAGACAATGTTATGAATCATTGCCAGGACTCCTCCACTCAACCATAAAATTTAGAAAGCAGAAAGTGGGTCATTAAGAAAATTTCTCTAAATCATCATTGGGAAGAATTATCATTGTAAGGTACAAAAACCTTAAGTGCACTCAGGAAGTAATTTATTTATTTAAGCATAAAGAAATTTTGGATTTACCCAAATCTTATTCCGTGGCTACCATTTTTTTCTTTCCTATGCAATGAAACATCTACCGGGTCTTCCGGGACTGTAACTTTTAAAAAAAAAAAGAATACACCAAGGAAATAATTTACACATTGACAGGGACATGACACGATACAAGAAAAAGACCCCAAATTAGGGTCAGTTTATCTTTGAGTGCCAGGCAAGGACAAGTACATATTGTTGAATGTATAAATGAACTTAAATGCTTAAGATGATTCCTGTTATCTACTAGCATTCATTTTAATACTTTGGAAAAAGCAATATGTCATTATAATGCTGTTATTTACCTCAATTTATTTTGAGATCCAATATGGCCACTGGTTTGAGACTTAATATTTCACTCATCTTCTTCAATGCTTAGGAATTTTTCTTTGGGTCTATTTAAATGGAAGACTGTAAAACTTCATGTGATGCTGAATTGAGTTGGTGGCTCTTTTGTGAGGTACAGTGTGATAACTTCAGTGAGTATCAAACAAAGCAAGCACATTCTACACAGAAATGATATCATCTGGTTATTGAAATATTTAACTGAAAATACAGAATGTCTTTTCACCAGCTCACACTCAAGGCTCTGTTGTTATCAAGGTAAGATAAAAACCCATCTATACATAAAAGGCATTTAGCATTGATTCTGATTCTTGGCAATAACTTAATAAATGAATCAGTCCTTGTGGCTAATCATAATTCTTTTTATTTATT
>LOJH01050377.1:0-12691 GCA_001685095.1 Ellobius talpinus
CTTTATTAACCAATGAAAGTAACACATAGACAGATGACCCACCTACATCACTTTCCTTTGTCTTTCTTGTATGTGGGGAAGAAGGAGAGCACTCGTGTGTGCATGTGTGAACCAGAGGTTGACCTGGGATTTCCTCTTCAATCCCTTCTCCTCTGCATTTTGAGTCAGGGTCTCTCACTGAACCAGTCACTTGTAATTTCCATTAGAATAGCTGCCCAGCAAGCCCTCAGGTTACCCATGTCTCTCCCATCATTGAGGTTTAAGATTTATGTTGTTACACCTGATTTTTATATGAATGCTGGGAATTCTCACTCTTGTATGTACTGATGCATCTTCCCAGTCCTCAAGATTTTTTTTTGATAACTGTTCATTACATATAGCTTGCATATTCACCACCAATTTCTTGTTAGTAAATCTAATGGGCATATTTTTCTTTTACTACCTAATCCCTTCAGAGCATTCAAAACAGAAAACTATATGTGATATTTTTAGATTTCTAAATATCCTAATCTCCAAGTACTTGGTTTTCTTTCTTCCTTGCCCTCTACTTCCCACTGTATTCTTTTCCCTCTCAATTGGGCGTTAAATACTAAATATCAGGAAACTTCATTTGATGGACTCCTTCACCTAATTATCCTTGGCTTCATTCCAATATCATCTGTTGCATCTGTCTTTCTCTGAACCATCAAGGATCGGTGAAGTTTCCAAATGTTCAAATGATTTCTTTTGTTCCTTATGCCACTTCCTTAGTTCAATCTACTAACATCTTCTTTGGTAGCTACCAAACCCAGGCTTTTCCTTCTGCCTCTGTCTTCTTCCTTACCCCGTTCACTGCAGCTTCCAACTTGCTTCCAGCATGATGAGACACTAACATAAACAAATTCTCTCATCCTCTTGTAACTAGACCTTTAGTGGACACCATTCAATAGTTGTTCATTCATTTACACTATAAGCTTATTTCCTCCTACAAAGACTTTCAGGCATCCACAATCCTGGTCTTTAGCTTCATCCCTACCATTTCCAGCAACTCTTCCCATACTTGGTCCTCTGAGTTCTTCCTGTTTTCTTGGGGCATCTGCATCTATCATCCCTGGACTCCAGTACATCATGCCTTCCACCTGGACTGACCCTATGCCTCTCACTGTCGTAGTTCATGGAGCAGAGGAAAAGAAGGCCATGACTGTGCCTTATAGGATGCCTGTCTCTGGTCTCTATACTTGAGTAGTTCAGTGTTTTTTCCACCTCTCAGAATTTCTTCTCAACTCTGTCAGCTACCCAGAGCACGATGGTAAGGAATGAAAATGGGCTCCCCGATAGGCTGTAGCAAGTGAAATCCAGCCAAAGACAAAAGCTAGGTGTATATCAAAATTGTGTCTCTCTGTGCTCCTGGAAGTTGCACATCCCACTTCCTATCATCTGCAACTGTTACACCACAACGTTTTGAAGGATGTTAAGAACAATTAGACAAGTAAGAGAGCTGCTAACATCATGATCCTTGACTTATGATGACCAGAGGACAAGACTAAATATCAGCTCTTAGAATACCATGGAGATCAGGCTAACCCCCTTGAGGGCACAGAGAGCCCTTCTACTGCCATTAGTCTTTGTGTGAGCCCTTTGGCTGAATGTAGGAACCTAATTAATACAAAAGTATTTAGCAGAAGCATAATTCTATTAAATTTGCATATATATGGGGACTTTTATTCTGTAGCCCAGGCTTGTCTCAAAGTCACTCTTCCTACCTCAGCCTCTGAAAAATTAGTTGTGGGCATGAGCCACCACCTGTGTGTTAGAAAATATGTTTTATTTTAATAAAAAATTCAAATAAAAGTATCACTACCCAGGCCTTTCATTGTCCATTATCAACTGTGGGTGTGTTGTATGCAATCTTTATATCCCAGAAGAAAATTGTTCTTGAATAGAAGGCTTGTTTCAAACCTATTCCTATTAAATATTGACTAGAGATATTGAAAATGTTCAATTTGTATTATATAAATTTCACTTAACATTTCTGGTCTAAGTCTGTTAGGAATTTCTAAAGAGGCATGAACACCTTGGCTATGGTTTTTTCAACCATTTAAATTCATAAACGGTATAAATATTGTGCTGTAGGATTCCACATTTGTGTCAGATAGGATTTTTAACAGATAGGTAGTGATCAGGAAGCTAGAAACAGGGCAGTCTTAGTTTATTGATTTGCTGTTGTGATGCAAAACCCTGATAAAAAAGCAATACAAGAAAATGTTTGCTTTGTCTCACAGTTCAAGGGTCCAGTCCCATCATGATGTCCAGGCAGCAAGAGCTTGAAGCAGTTGGTCACATTGCATCCGCAGTCAGGAGAAAGAGAGCCTTGAATGCCTGTGCTCATCTCACTTTCCCCTTTTCATACAGTCCAGGATCCCCCAGCCCAGGAAACGATGCCACCCACAATAGGCAAATATTCCTCCCCAACCCATTAGTGTGTGAGTGCTGGGGCCAGTTATCTCCAAACTGTACAGGAGCCAGGAGGTAGGGAAGAGTGAGTGGGGAGGCAAATCAACAAAATACCTCCATAAAAACCTATTACTTTTGATGCTAATAAATATAAAAGTTAATTTAAAAAAGTATCTCTACCTTTTAAGTGATTCTTAATGTTCTAAGGAGTTGGTTGTTCAAAAAATATAATACTCAGAGCCTTTGTAAATTACAGAAGCTAACTTCTAATGGTTATTGTTTGATTGGTGAAGCATAAACAGGAATATTTTTATGGGCTGATATAAAGTAAGAAACTTTGTAGTAAAATTGCCCAGCATATTTAGTAATAGTGAAAATATCAAGACCTATCAAATAGTACTAACTTCCCTTCCTTTCTTTTTCTGCTTTCTTCTCCCCATGGTCACACCATGACCAAGTTCAGGGAAATTTTAAGTAGACTCATATTTACTTAATCATTTTTTTAGTGTTGGATATTGGTATAGCCATGGCTTCCACCAGGCAGATTTCTACTAAAAATGACTGCATCCTGAGGAGTTATAATGTTTAGCTTGTAAAGAGAAGGTGAGATGAATCCTGCAGTTTTAGAGAGAGGAGGGAAAGAGCATGGTGTTTGGGCAGAGGATCACTGTACAGCCGTGAGCACTGTGACTAAAGTTCTTGGCTTAGGGATGTAGGCAGGGATGAGCCATCAAGTATGTAAACTGCACAAATCTGTCTGATTGTTTGCCTCTTATTACCATAAGGGGAATTCTGTGAATGTATAATACAAATCATTTCTGAGCTCTATCTGAAACTTCCCCAAAATCCATCCTGCTAAGGATGCTGTCAATGAAGTGCATGTGTTAAGTATCCAGAAAGTAAACTAAGCAGGAGTTTCTGCATCCCATCGATACATACACTGGGAAGCTTGCTCTCTGGTTATGAGAACTTTGGACCTCAATTTTTTTTTCTTTTTTGTCCTTTCTTTCCTTTTTGTACATTTCATACTTCTTAGCTAAAAATTATTCTTTTAAAAATATTATGATGAGCTAGAGAGCTGACTATCCCTGATACTCAGATAAAAGCTGTGAGGGTATAGCAGCCTGCCTGTCACTACTGTGCTTAGGAAGCAGACACAGGAATCCATGGGGCTAACTAGCTAGCTAGTCCATAGTGAAAATTAGCTCTAGGTTCAATAAGAGATGCTACTTTAGTAAACACAGTGGAGAAAGATCAAGAAGTCTACACATGCCCATACATGTGTACCTGCACACATATACATAAGGCAAAAAATGTATTATAAAGTGTTGATACTTCTCATCCATCTTAGAATGTATGTATCTACCTACAGGCTCATATACTGAAGGGGTGTAGCTGAGACTGTCAGATAACAGAAATTGGCAGGATGAGTTTGTTGACCTAAGGTTTGTCCACTCGGTTGCTGTCTGAGGCTAACATTGATGTTAATTCATCTCATTTTTAGATACACAAGGTGACATTTGCCTTTTAATCTTGTCAGAGACCTCATACTAAAACAATTTTTGATTAATTGATATTCACGTGATATTCTCATATTTTAATGGAGTCTATAGTGGTTCTTCAGGGAGAAATCAGCATTTTTGTGAGAAATTAGGTGTACACTGCTTAATCAAGGGTTTTTCAGTTTAATTTGCTCACAGTAAGTATTCATAAGGGTTCACTTTCCAGAGAGCCATTGTTTTGCTTTATTCTAGCTAATAATTTTTGATGCAGCAACAGCTAATTATCAAGAAAAACTAATGAGGCTTCTCATTGAGGCTAGACTAACTTTTCCTGTTATTTCAAATATAGTCTTCTTGCTATAAGTTTTTTTTTTATCATGAAATAGTCAACATATTTTAAAATCCTTACAAAGTATTTGATCTCTTTTTCGTGACTATTACAGTTAGCTATGTGCAAGTGTATTTTTCTACAAAATATGCAATGGGAAGATTATAAATATTTTTCTCTATAGTCTTTAAGCAATAATGAGTTCTCTGTGTAGATCATAAATTACACTTACCACTGAGTCTGCAGGTTAATATGAAGTGTCTAGTGACTTATCCAGAATGCTTTATAAGCAGATGATAATTATTAACAATTGTATTTAATTTTTATTTTCCATTTTACATGTCAGGTTCTTTCTTACAAAAGTTATTATACATTTTCCTCCCTAGGTAAGAAGTTAAGCATATGCAAAGTTTACAGCTATATGGAAATTGATTTATAGACAAGATTATTATGCTCAACCATTGTTGATTACCAAAATGTACTTAGTTAACTATATACATGAGTGTGTCCCATTTAAATCCCTTTATACTCCAGTGATATGGTGTAAGTTATGTGAGACATCTAATGGGGAACCTGAAACTCTGATGATGAAAACTTCCCCTATTTACAAAAGAATGAAACAGTATGGAAAGTTGAAGTTTGTCCAAATAACATCATTACAGTGAAGTACTCATCTAAAAGGCAATTAGGGTTCTACTTTAGAATGTGATTCCCTCTGAAAAATCACTGAATATGCTCTTAGTTAAAATGAGACATGTTGATGCATAGTATGTCTCTAGTCTAATAGGACCTGGTGACAGTATAGAACAAGAAACGTGGAGATAAACACAGGGAGGGTGCCATCTGAATATGAAGCTGAGACAGACATGCCAAGGGATGCCAAACATCACTGGCAAACTAACATGAGCTGAAGGAGAGAGGTGGAGCAGACACTCTCCAGTGGCCCTGAGAGGGAATCAACATTGCTAACACCTTGGTTTTTGCCTTCTGGTTCCAAACCTATGGGGTAATTTCTGCCTTTTTATCTGCTCTGTAACCTTTAGTTACGGCAGCTTTGCGAAGCAAGCCCAGGTAATCATGACTGCACAACGCCAGTAATACTGGACTTCTCTTGAGCTGCTGTCTGCTGAGCCCTAAGTCCACCCCTCATAGCTCCTAGTCTGGTCTGTTCCACAGGGTTTTACCTCCATGTGTAGGAAGGACTATATCACTTTCTGAAAGGCCTTTTCTGGGTTCATAATGGAATTCTTCCAGGGAACCTGTAGAGATTTTATGCATACAAGGAGAAAACAAAATTTTCCTTATGTTCTTAATTTTTATTATAAAGGATCTCACTATCTAACCTGTGCTAGCCTTGAGCTTGCTATATATCCCAGGTGAATCTCAAATTTGTAATCCTCTCCTCAGCCTTGGCTGGAATTAGAGGGAGAAATCACTATACCCTATGAAATGTAATACTTAATTCTAGTTTTGGTCTACATGGTATGATTTCATATAAAAACTTCATTTTGGAATCTCATGTTAAATGTTTTTATCTCTTTCAATCTAAAATTATACCCCAAGTGATATAATAATGGATAATTTCCCTGAACTACTAGATAAGATTAATTGAGTACAAAATAAAATTTGTTTCATGCATAAGTATTTATCTGACACTTAGGGCGAATATTGTGAGTCAGACAGCTTCTCATCACCATAGACCACAGTGCCCACCAGAAACACCTTAGAGGAGAGATCTGTGCTGCCTAACTATTTCAGAAGGTTTCCTAATCAATCATGGCAGAGAAAACAGGCTCCAGCAGAGTTCCAGTGTGTGGAAAAGGCTTGACCCGTCATAAAAGACCACAAAACAGAGAATGCAATAGGAACTAGGGGCTGGGTATGGCTTTCAAAGGCCCACCCCTAGTGTGATGTTTCTGACAGACATGAGACCTGTCTCCTAAAGTGTCCACAGCTCTCTAAAATATCACCACCAGTTTTGAAACAAGCATCCAAAACATGAGCCTATGGAGGACATTGAAGATACAAACCATAGTACATGAATAACTATCCTCAATTCCCACTTTTTGTTATTTGTAAAAAATTATAATAATATTGTTAACTTGATGTGCTCCAAATGGAAGAGAACCATATCGTAGTGAAACACAAAACATACTATAAATTTCCTGATATATCTCAAACTTCTGAAAATTCCAACCTAGGCTGTTAGAAATATTTATGGGGGAGACTTGGGTCCTAATTCTCCTTGGTCTGACTTTAGTCAGGAGGGTTCTGGAAATGGGCTCCAGGTGCCGGTGATGACTAATTTTCTCAGATTTATAATAACCTCACCAGTCATTCAACCATGACAGTCAGCAGTGCTTGACTGGCAGTAGGGATCTTAGTAATTCTCTCTCAACTAAGTCACCTGATTAAACATCTCAAATGTTTTGCCATCACATCCACTTGGAGTCTGCTGTGATTCTTGCCAAATGTTGGTCTCAGGCAATTGTTGAACATAATTTCTTCTACGTGAACCAAAAAAAGCAAACTGTCCCACTCACGGTACTGTAAGAATTTCTTTCACATTTCTGAAAATAATTTATGAGATGGCCATTAAAAGTCACACGTTAGTGACCTTGCAATTAAAATAGTTTGCATTATTTTAAAGATTGTATTATTAATACTAAAATCCCCAACATTTTCCTATAGAGAACTCTCAAAATCTAGTGAAGTCTTTCATGTTTTCATGGTTGTATTGCTGACTTTGGGCTCCACAACAGAAACATGCCCTGATTTAGGCCCCTTGGACTGAGCAGGAATGCTTACCTCACTGAAAACCCCCGTGTTTTTTGTTTGTTTATTTGCTTGTTTTGCTTTGCTTTTGTGATCTTCCTAAGAGTGAAGAGGAAATGTTTTGTTTATTTTTTTTAAAGAAGGCAAAGCAAAATACAATAACCTCAATTAGTTTAGAATCCTGTATGTGTCTCTCTTCCCTTAAACTTGTCTGTTGTTTAAATCTACTTTATCTGAATTATTTGTGATAGGCTGTCTTTAGAGCTGATCACCAAAGTTAAGTCCAACCATCCGTCATCGTTTCCAAGCTCCCTCTGAATAATAATTTCGATTGTAAAGAACTGGGAAGGCTTGTGCCATTACCAACACTTGCATAGGTAATGGTGCTTGCTGACAACAGAAAAGAGAGTGTAATGCAGTGGAGTTGAGGTAGAAAGGACAGAATTTTCTACCAAACCCGGCTCCCAGGGTACAGGTTAAAACTGGATAAGGCCATGCTGGATTTTTCTCTTTACCTCTTAAAGTGCTCAAGGTCACAGTCAAAGAAAATGGGGACTTCACAATAACATTTTGCAGGGAGAATCATCACAATGACAGTGGAGGTATTACTAATGCCCTACAGAAATTACTAATGCCCTACAGAAAAGAGAAAAGTCAATCATCATGCAAAGCACATTGATTCTATTCTGCTGTTGCATGACTCTGGATGCTACGCTACACGTGACAAGGATCAAGTGACAAATGATGCTTCCAGCATATGATATTTGTAGCAAGGACAACGTCAACTCCATAGCAATATTGATTTAGTATAGTTTGAGTTTCCGCTCAAAGGTCATAATAGAGACCCAGTATTCTTTTGGCAGAAGCTATTTGGTCTCTCATGAGCATATCAGAAGTAAAACAGATCTTCCTATGTATGGATGTGACTTTGAGAACTAGTCCCAAACAAGTGAAAAGACACTACATTCCTCATGAAGAGAACTTTATCTAAGGAGTGAGATAAAGTGACTTCTGAGAAGTATGCTACTTCCAGGAGTAGATTTTTTTAAAGTAATAAGAAGAAAATAGAATGACTGCTAAAATATGCAGGCCATGTCTGGTGGTACACATCTGTAATAGCAACGCTCTGGAAGCTGAGGCAGGAGGCTTAAAAATGTGGGTATGTAGCAACATAGTGAGTTCAAGCTCATCCTGGGATGTAACATGGAATTGTGTCTGAAAGCAGCATTAATTTTGAAAATCCCAGGTAGTTGTAAGATCAGACAATTTTACATATAAGTGTCAAATCCTATTTAGAGTGTCATAGGTTGATTGGACTTAATGGTTGCCTGGGCTGATCTCAGTGAGCAACGGAAGACTGCTTCTGGTAGGATGCATGGACCATATTATTACCCCCCTTAGTCTTAGCTGTTATTCCAGCCACAGAAGAGATAACCAGGAAGGCATCTACCTGCTATACGAAGGTGCAAAAGACAAAGCCTCACCATCAGCTGGCATAGTGTGTCTCTCATTCTGTTCTTATATCTTTTTTGTGCCATAGGGTCAGCCGTGGCAACCACTGAGGCTTTCGTGCATGTGTAAACTACAGGCATAGAGAGGTGTTTGTTTTCCCATTTGAGTACTACCCAGGCCTGACCCTGCTTAGCTTCTAAGACCAGATGAGATTAGGTGTGTTTCCAGTGGTATGGCGGTAGATAAAAGTTGTTTTCTGAAAATGACACTTGAATTCAGCAGACATAAGAATTTGTGTGTGAGGGGTCCTTAATTCAATCCCCAGTACTCACTTTCCGAAATAAAAAACCTTCTGTGCTGTGCTTGTAGTTTAACATGTGGACACTTAACTAGCATACACAAGGGCTTGTGTCTGATACCAAGTACCGCCTGTAATCCTAGCATTTGGGAAGGAGAGGCAGAAGATCACTAGCTCTGGACCAGTCAGGCAGAGAGATAAAACCAAAAGGTAATGGTGAATTGCATCTGACAACACTTTTAATTTCTCAGATTGAAGATCCTAATTTATAGGAGTCACGAAACATAACATTAAAGCATGAATATCTATAGAGCATAATTATTCTATATTGTGATGCCTAGTAACACAAAAACGAAATGTCAAAACCACCCTATGAACATGCCGAGAGTTTCATGAGAAGTTCCATGTCAACAGATATTTATAGAAAATACAAACACATACCCAAAGTGCCGATACAATAGTGTTAAGTAACCTCTAAAAATTGTGACTAGAGCAAGCAACATTTTAAATAGTATCAAAAACAGGGGGAAATCACTTAAAATTGTTTTGAAGCAATAAAATGGGGAAGAAAGGGGCAGGGCTTATATCTGGAAAGCATCGAAATGAAACAAATATAAGTCAGAAATGAAACAGTAACTCATTAGGCATCCAAACTTGCTGTGTGGTGGCATGAGACAGTAATCTCAAAGCTTTTGAGAAGGAGGCAGGAGGATTGCTAGTTTGGAGTCATATAGGGATATACAATGAGACTACTTTGCTCATGACCACACAGCAGCTGTTGTTGCCTACACAAAACCAGCACAAGATGAAGCCAGTCATGGAGGGAGAAGGGGCTTCTAAGCCCCCCAGCCTTAGCTGAATAGCTATTGACATTTGGTGGCTTACAGGAGAGAGAGTCAGCTTTCTTTAAAGGTATAACCTCTAATAGGTTGTGGACGCCCCTACCCTTTACACAAAATGAAGGGCACGTTGTAGGGGGTGGATCTGGGAGGAATTAAGAGGAGGAGCAGGAAGGCAAATATGATCAAACTACATTGTATGAAATTCTCAAGGGATTAATTAAAATATACTAAAATTCTTAATTGTATTTGTGTAATGCAAGACTTCAAAAAATTCAAGTGCATTTATGAAATAAAAGATATCCATTTTTAAGGATTATTTAATTGGGAAACCACAGTATTTTATTTAACTCTTAGAGTTAAACAGAACTAGTAGAGTTAATGAGAGTGGGTTGACCTTGGGATATTGGTAGCATGTGTGCAGGCGTATAGCGAACACACATGTATATACTAATATGAGTTCCTATTCCCTAAGTCACAAGTGAGTATGGTTTCGATGTAGGAGGCTGTAAGAGGCAATTTACTGGGGGCAGACAGAGAGAGAGCCATGGGATTTCTAAGCCCAGACGGAGGGGTGTGGGAAAAGGTGTCAGGCTTCTCTGAACCATCCAGGAAGTCTTTGTGAGGAGACAACTTAAGGGATATTAAAATGTCTACAGATGTGTAAACGTACTCATTTCAAGCAAGTATTTATCCTCGAAATTGAACCCATGTGTGTCGAGTCCCTGCCTATTGATTTCAAAGGGAAACGGGACTGAACAATTCTGCTGCACCCAGGTCTCTTTGTAGCAGCCGCCGCTCTGCGTTACAGATAAGACCTTCTTTATCCGGGCAGATGCAGCAGTCATCAGAAGCTAATTTGCTGGGATATTCACATATGCAAATCATGTCACAATGCTGAGCCACAACCACGTAATGACTGGAAAACGTTACACTCATAAATCATAGCACGGCGATCATCAAAATTTCCACTCAGTCAGGACAAATTCAACAGCACTTATGTCTTTCCAGCTTTTCGCCCATAAAACCTCAGTGTTTTTGGAGAGTGTGCTATACTGGTGATCTTGAAACACCCAAGTCTGGCATAATGAGTCCTCAAGTGTGTTATAACTTATCAGTAATTACATTTCAACGTAGCTGCTTTCAGCAGTTAGTGTTTTATTCGTAAACATTTAAACACCGAATTAGGCATAAAATAAGAATGTTGGCAACAACCCACCCTAATTTCATTAACTATTAGGTAAACTTAGTATTTCTTCTTCAAATAATCCTTGGTTTTGAATGCTAAAGATGTAATGAACTTCATGGTTCGTGGCATCTGACATTGCTTAATTAATGGGTGCATTTATAGTACATAGGCCTTGGTAATTGATTTATATGCATGATTTGCACATACAGCTGTTAGTTCCTGTAGGAAAGTCATAATTCAAATGTGTGCACCCTTTGCAGATATGGAAGAAAGAAAAAAAATTTGAACTTGACAAGTTCCCCCAAAACATGATAACAAATTAATAGCTTAGAAACAGACCTTCAGGGTGAAGCATTAAAGTTATATAGTTTTGAATTTTAACATGTGATTTTCAAGAAACATTGGGAAAATGCTTTTGTTTCTCTTAAAAAATCTTTACCTGCATAAGAAATAATCCATTTGCATTCTCCATATGCTGGAAGAAAACGGTGGTTAAATTATCTATTGACGGAGTTGTTTCATTCAAATTATCGAAATCTCAACAGAATTACCTTATCTAAATGATTCTTCCCCTCATGTAGGTCAGATGATTATAGAAGCATTCATAGGCACTATTTTCTTTACCTGAATGGCCTATTTATTCATAACAGTATGCATTTGAGTAACACACCCACAAATAACGATAGATTGTCATTTGCATTTTTTATCTAATTCCCCCAACGATCAATACTGCTAATTTATAAGTAAGCTGCTCTTAATTGAGGGTGTAGCTTGAAAGGCTAACAAAAAGCAAAACTCATAGATCCTTGAGTGGAAGTGGCTACCCCTTCTGTAGGAATGCTGAGTGGAGGCACCATGAACACAGCATCTTTGTTTCTTCCCTGGCACACAGGAAGCAACACTGTTTCTCTGTTTGGGTTTTTGGCGTAAGTGTTCTATGCGTAAGACGCATCTTTGAGGGGCAAGTATGGGAATTCTGTTTTTCTATGTTGCACAACAAATTAATTGTGACATCTACCAATGCAAAGGAAGGGATCGGGACCAAGGACTAACGGCTCAGGGAGCGAATGACTCCTATGACATTTAGCACTAAAGCAGAGAAAGGCAGGAGTTTCAGGCTGGAGATTCCACGTGTTCTGGGTTGTAGCCCCACATTGCACCTGATACCTCTCTCTCTCACACTGTGCTGTTTGTCGGAGTCAGGGAGTCAGTTAGCACCTTCTCAATGCCATTGATGACGACTGACCCCTTTCCACCTGTTAGCCACTGGAGGTATTCAGTGAAGCTTTCTGGGGAAACACTGGCAAACAGGACTGTTTTCTTTTTTAAAGGCAGCTATCAAAATGCTTTAATGGCTCTTCACTATTGACAAGCAAGGCACCTCGATGGCTCTCCCCATGCTTAGGTTTCCTTGAGTTCTAAGGCAGTCTTTAGCTTTTCACTTTCGAGCCCTATGGGTCTCTGTCTGCTATTCTAACACCGTCATTCATCAGAGGACGGGAAGCTGTAAATTTTTCCAGTGCCTGGTCCACATCCACACATGCTTGTGTGTGTGTGTGTGTGTGTGTGTGTGTGTGTGTGTGTGTGTACATGTGCTGGAAGGGCATTCACAACTATGTCTGTACTAGCTAAGGAAGACAGGCTGAGAAACGGAAACACAAATCTATCTGATTTAAGTATTTGTTGAACTCATGTTGCCTCTTTCTTAGGTTACACGATAATCCACTCTTTGAAGATCTGGATATAAAAACACATTGTGGTGCATTCGTTGCTTTATTCGCTAAGGCACTCCATTTGAGAGATGCATACTCTAGCCTAATGATTATAACAATCCATGTTCTAGGTGTGTGTGTGTGTGTGTGTGTGTGTGTGTGT
>LOJH01050379.1:0-12691 GCA_001685095.1 Ellobius talpinus
AAATTTTTTAATAACAATAAAAAAGTGTCTGAAATAAAAAAAATAAAAAAAAATTAGAACTATGGAGATTTAGTTAAAGCTACCTTCCCTGCCAGCAGCAGAACCAGTGCCTGCAGGAGCCAAATTCCCACCAGGCTGGGACCTGAGCAGCCAGGACACTGCCAGAAATAGACCTTTACTTCAGAGTCTCAATTGCTGGCTGAAACAGCATGAGAGTAAGGGGCACCCACTGTGCCAAAGTTAAAAAACAACGCCTGTTAAAATCAGCGCCCTAGCCTTCTGTCTTCTCTCGCATTTCTCATCACGAGGTATTAGTGTTTTAAATGTTTCAGTTCCTGATATTCCTCAATAGTCTATAATTCGGAAACTAAGAGTCATTTGCATTGGAGAGAAAAGTATAATTTGTTGCTGAGGTGTTGATTTAATAAAAAATTGGGTTGGTATTCTCCTGAAAAAAAAAAGAGTGTGGGTGAATCTCAGAAGAGATTTTGAACATTGGATTTTAAAACATTGTTGAGACTGTTATAGACAATGGGGATTTTTGATGTTGGACTCAATTAACTTTGAATTGTGATATTTTTATAATCTAATTGGTGTCAGGGAGTGCAATATGGTCCCTTGAATGTAATTGGCCCCCATAATCTCAAATGGTGTGTTGCTATTAGGACTTGTGGCTTTGTTCAGGTGGGTATGGCCTTGTTGGAGGAAATGTGTCACGGTGGTGGTATGCTTTGTGGTCCTTTGCTCAAGGTTCACATTGTGTCATGGACAGTTGACTTCCTTTTACCTCCAAGATGTCACAATCTCAGCTCTAGCACCACATCTGTCTGCATGCCTACTTCTTACCTGTCATTATGATAATGGACTGAATTATAAAGAAAACAGGTAAATGCAGTAAACAAGCCACTGCATTTATGTTTTCTTTATAAGAGTTGCCATGGTCATGGTGTCTCTTCAAAGCAATGAAATCCGTAAGTAAGACAGGAAGGAAGAAATCAACATATAGCTATCTGCAGATGATATTATACTATACATAAGTGACCCCAAAAGTGCAATTAAGAAACACCTACTATTGATGAACACCTTCAGAGAAGTGGCTGGATAAAAGATTAACTCAAAAAAATCAATGGGCCTTCTATATGAAAATAACAAATGGACTGAAAAAGAAATCAGGGAAACAGTACCCTTTGTTATACCTACAAATAACATAAAATATATTGTAGTAATTAAAACCATGTCACAGACATATATAACAAGAACTTCAAGTGTTTAAAGAAGGAAATTGAAGAAATTAGAAAAAGTGAAAAATATATTGCATAACTCTAAGCAAGTGAAAGACCTGTATGACAATAACTTCAGGTCTTTGCAGAAGGAAATTGACAAAGATATTGGAAGATGGAAAGATCTCCCATGCCCATGAATCAATCCAATTAATATAGAAATAATGATTATCCTAAAAGTTTCAATATAATCTTGACCAAAATCCCAACATAATTCTGTATAGGTGTTGAAAGACTAATATTTAACTTCATATGGTAAATCATAAAAACCATGAATGGCTACAACAATCCTGTACAATAGAAGAATTTCCAGAAGTATCATCATTACTGATTTAAAGCTATACTACAGAGCTGAAGTACTAAAAAGTACATATTAATGCCATAAAAATAGATTGGTTGGTCATAGAAACCAAATCAAAGACAAAGATATAAATCCACACACCCATGGACATACCAGGATTGATAAATAAGCCCAAAATATACATAGAAAAAAGAAAGTATCATCAATAAATTGTGCTGATCTAAATGGATGTCTGTATGTAGAAGAATGCATGTAAGTTCATTATCTATCACTGTGTACAAAACTCAAGTCCATGTGGATTAAAAATCATAACATAAAAACAGATACACTGAAACTGATAGAAGAGAAAGTTGGGAATAGTCTTGAACACATTGCCAGATGAGACAACTTCCTGTAGCACCCAGGGACTACAATCAAAAATTAAGAAATGAAACCCCATGAAGCTGAAAATCTTCTGTAAGGCAAAGGACAATGTCACTGTGGCAAGGCAGCTGCCCACAGAATGGGAAAAGATTTTTAGCAACACTACATCTGACACAAAGGTAACTTCCAGTATATATATAAAGAATTCAAGAAACTAGACATCAGAAAACTAAATAATCCAATTTAACAAATGGGTTGATATCTAAGGCAATAATTCTCATGAGAGGAATCTGTGGTGGTTGAGAAACACTTAAAGACATGTCAATATCCTTAATCATCAGGCAATGAAAGTCAAAAGGATTTTGAGATTCCATATTACAACTGTGAGAATGGCTGTGGTCAAAAACATGGGTGATAGCACATGATGGTGAGGATGTGGTTTAAGGGGAACACTTAGTGCTGGTGGATTACAAACATGTAAAGTCAATTTGTAAATCAATATGGAGATTTCTTAGAGTATTCAGCATCAGCTTTCCTCAAGACCAAGATATACAATACAGGACATATACAGAAAGGATACTCAATCCAATCACAAAAGCACTTGCTCAACTATGTTCATTGCATCATTATTTATAATATTGAGAAACTGGAAATAACTTAGATGTCCCTCAACTGAAGAATGGATAAAGAAAATTGTGGTATATTTATACAATGGACTATTACTCAGTTGTTAAAAATAATGACATCATGAAATTTGCAGGCAAATGGAAGGACAGAGAAAAAAATCATCCTGAGTAAGGTAACTGAGACCCAGAAGGACAAAAATGGTATGCACTCACTTATAAATGGATATTAGCTGAAAAGTTAAGGGTAATCATCTTACAAGCCATAGACCCAGAGAGGCTAAATAACATGTTGTACTTAAGTGTGACACAAGGATCTGCCTGGGTAGGGGAAATAGATTTCACCAATGGACTGTGAGCAGTTTCACTGGGTACAGGAGTGATCAGGTAGAAAAGAAGGTAGGAGAAAATACTGGGAGAAGTGCCTAGAATTTATTTGCATTTTGGCGATGACATGGAAACCTAGTGCAATGGAAAGTTCATGGAATCTATAAGTATAACCCTAGCGAATACTTCTAGTAATGGGGTATATGGATCCTGGATTTCCCATCTTCTCTAATCAGGTAAGGCCTCAAGTGGAGGGACTGGGACTCCAAACCAGCCACAAAACCTTCAGTCTACAGTTTGTTCCTCCTGAAGTATGTTCTGGGACTAGAGTCTAGCAGAATCATCATCAAAGATACCAGAGAAAGTTAATCCACTAACTGATGGCAGCAGATGCAGGGTCCCATATCCAAATGCTATGTGGATCATGGAAAGTTCTGTGGAGGATGAAGAGGAAGGATTGAAGGAACCAGATGGATCAGGGACACCCTGGGTACATGGTCCACATAATCAAGTTACTGGCACTCCTTTGGGTTCTCAGAAGTCAGGGAGCCTGATATCATAATGGATGACCTCATATGCCACTGCAGATCTATAGTAAGAAAGAGGGTACGATAAGAAGAAAAAATGGCAAACTAATGGATTAGAATAGAGAATGCAGAAAGAATCCCACTTACCTATAATCATGTCATTTTTGACAAAGGTGTCAAAACATACGTTGGGAAAAAAGGAAATATTTTTCAACAAATGGTGCTGAGAAAATTTAACAGTCATATAAAGAATGAATTAGATCTGTATCAGTCATTCTGTACAAAAAATCAATTCTAAATGAATCAAGGACATTATAAAACATTAAACATTGAAATTGTTAGATGAAAACTGAGAATATAGTTCACATTATAAGAATAGAAAAAGTTTGTATCAATACTTCAGTGGCACAGGACATGACAGAAGAAGTTGAAAATGAAATTAATAAAAATTACTTCTGTAAAGCTATGGAAGCAATCACCATTCAGAAGAGACAGCCTATGGAACAATAGAAATTTTAGGTCATTTATATATTAGACAGAAGGTTAATTATAGACTACATAAAGAAAAGCCCGGATATTGAACTGAGTAGACAGCTCTTTAAAAAACAAATACAAATAGCTAACAATTATTGTGAATCTTGATTATTATCTTTAATTATCAAAAAAGTACAAATAAAAAGTACTTTGAGATTCCATCTTACCGTAGTCAGATTAAAATCATCAAGAAGTCAGATGACAACATGTGAAGACATAGAAAAGGGGAATACTTAAACTGTGCTAGTGGTAATGTCAGTTGTTGGAGGTGGGGCCACTTGTTCATCCTGGCCACCCATCTAGCTTAGCTCTGAAATAATCACACAAAACTCTATTAATTAAATCACTGCTTGGCCCATTAGCTCTAACTTCTTATTGTCTAACTCTTATATTAATTTAACCCATTTTTATTTGTATATCACCATGTGGCAGTGGCTTACTGGCAAAGATTCGGCATGTCTGACTCTGGCAGCTCCATGGTGTCTCTCTGACTCTGCTTTCTTCTTTCCATCATTCAGTTCTGTCTTCTCTGCACATATAAGTTTTGCCCTGTTAACAGAACAAGGCAGTTTCTTTATTCATTAATGGTAATCACTGGTATAGTCACTATGGTAATTACTAGGACAGATTCTCCAAAAACTGAAAATAGAACTACCATAAAATTCTGCTATATTATGTCTATGTATATACCCAAATACTCTAAATGCTAACACAGTAATATATATGCTTATATATGTTTATAGCTGCATTATTAGTAAAAGTTATGTCATGGTACAATCCTAAATGTCCATCAACTGATGAATAGATAATGAAAACATGAATATGCACAATAAAATATTATTTTAATAGTTATAAAGAAAAATGAAGTCATGGAATTTTCATGAAAATGAATAGAATTAGAAACAATTATTTCAAGTAAAATAAGTCAGATTCAGAAATATAAATGCTTTGCCTCTCATATGCAGAAAATAGATTTTAATTGTGTGTGTGTTTATATTTGCTTATACATGTGAATTGTTGCTTTTATAAAAGTAGAAAAGAGGCCATGAGATTGTAAGAAAACCTTTCAAAAAGAGAACAAGAGAATGAATGTGGTATAAAAAATGAAGTATGTATGGGAGAGGAGGAAGAGAACTAAGAAAAAATTTCAGTAGAATAGTGGTGAGGGGAGGATGGGGGCCACTTAGAATAGAGTATGTATGTAAATGCAGTAATATGGCCCATATTGTATATTCTGTCATTCTTAATATTGATGTTAATATGGATGAGTTTAGAGTAATCATGTGTCTAAGAGCATCTATGGGGGAATTTTACATTGGGTTAATTGAGGTGGAAAGATGCACTATAAATGTCGGTGATGACATTTCACAGTACCAGGTCCTTGTTTGAATAAAAGATAAAAAGCAAGCTGAACCAAAGCACTTGCTGTTCTCTGCTTCCTGATGTCTTAGTGTGACACATAGCCCTTCACTCCTGCTCCCATACCTTCCTGCTATATGTGTATCGTTGCTAAATATTTATTTAATTTCTTTGTCAAGTATTTTGTTACAGCAAGTAACTGATACTTATGCTATGGTTAAAAGTTAATGGAAAGCTTCTTTTTTGAGACAGGGTTTTGCTGTAGTTTTAGAGCCTATCCTGGAACTAGCTCTTGTAGAACAGCCTGGCCTCTAACTCATTGAGATCTGCCTGTCTCTGCCTCCCGAGTTCTGGGATTAAAGGTGTGTGCCACCACTCCCAGCTTTATCCCTTAGTTTCTAAAAATAAAATTGGATACTGTAATTTGTGATGGAATAAGAAACATATTGCTTTGTCAAATAAATTAAAAAAGAAGGAAAAGCAAATTTCTATTGATAATACAACACTATGTTAAATGATAAGTGATTGATAGAATGAGAGCTTATATTAACCTTCTATAAAGTCTTGAAAATAAGAAAATAATAATTTCATAAGACTTTTCAATGGTCATTAAGATAAAAATTAATAGATTATAAAGTACTCTAAAGTTGAGACTATTTCCAAATATGCAGTCACTTAGATATCTTTTCTTGGCTGACTGGGCCTTATGCTCTTTTTGTAAAAAAAAATAGAGAAACTGGACATTATTATTATCAATGCTTCACCTTGAATTTGAAATATTATATATTTTCTATTAGAGAAGATTAACATTTTTCACATTTTAACTTTCATGGAACCACACTGTATATATATATCTGACAGTCATTGTCATCAAACTAATAATAGCATCTTGCTGGCTGTGGTGGTTTGAAGAGATTTACCCTCATAGGCTCATATAGTTGATTCATTGCTTCTCAGTTTGTGAAATAGTTTGGAAATGATTAGGAGGTGTGGCTTTGTTGGGGAAGGTGTGCCACAGAGAAGGGTTCTGAGGTTTCAAAAGACTCTTGCCACCCCTGGTGTTTCTTCTAATATCCAGATCAAGATATGAGCTCTCAACTGTTCCTGCCATTATGCCTTTGCTCCACCATCATCATGGACTCCAAACTTCTGAAAACATAATCTCAATTAAGTACTGTCTTTTATATATTAACTTGGCTATGGTGGTTTTGTCACAGCAATAGAAAAGTAAGTTATTTGCCACTGTATGCTTTTGTGTACTTTTGTATAATTTGGTATAAGATCTGCTAAGCTATGTTATGGGATATGTTGAACTTCATTGTGAGAATATAATCATAACTACACTATCATTCTGTTTAAAGTGTAGAATTATAAGGCAAGATAAACTGCAGTAGGACAGAAATTTGTCAAATATTTATCATGAGGGAAAATGAACTATCTTATGATTTTGTGTAGAGAAATAAAAATGCTTCAGATAGAATCATAGATGGATCTATATAATAAATAGATATTTATATATATTTCGTTGAAACTGCCTGATGTACAGTGCCAGTCTTCAGGTAGGAAAACATTTCTTATCATTTAAAAATAAATTTCTACATGCTTGGGTGTAGAAAAGGGAAAGTCAGTACAAAGTAATGCCAGTGATTAAATCATTTCTAATCTAGGGTTCCTAACAAAATGATATATTCTAAGTGAATTTCAATGTTTTCTTCTGTAATTATGGTTCAGATATTTGAAATTCATTGTGTCCTAGATATAAAGAAACATAGCATGTGAATATAAGGTATGAAACTTGAGTTTCCAAATTTCATGTATGCCTTACTTATATTTTACTCAACAAATGACTTCCTGTATACTAGGTCCTTTATTGCTAAGTTACACTGTAGTTTTGAATTCAATTAAGTACATAAGAAAGTGAAAAAAAATTGTTACTTACTTGTCAAAAGGAATGTAAGTTTTGTACTATAATTCATTATATGTGCAAGCAACCAACCAAAGACTCAGCATTATACTGCACTTTGTATCTTTAATACCATAATGATATTACAAAATCTTTGAATAGAGACACTGAAACAGAATCATTTGTTGAACTACACTGACAGAATTCTTTAGAAACAGATTTTACTAACGTTAATTAAGTAATTGTTATTACATGCAGAAACAATGGTCAGAAGTTAAATTAATCTTTGTAGCAATATTCTGTTTTTGCAGTTTTCAATGACTTGTAGTTCAAGTAAGAAATATGAGACTATTTTTTATCATGAAGTACTGTCAACTATGACAGTGCCACAGAAATCAGACATCTAACTCATGTATTACAACTAAATCCTGTATGTTAAACTTCAAAAGCACACATATAAATATGGTTATGTATAATGGCTAATCATTCAACATATTGTCAAAAGTTGATTTCTGTTCTTTTGATTTTAGTTAGTTTTTCATATGTTTAGTACCAATTTGCAATTATAGGCCATCTTTTTGCTCTTGATTTCCCTTGCAGAAGATTGATCAGCATAACTTGTCACTGAAAGGCAATTTTCATCATCAAAGGCAGCTTCTGTTCTCCCTTGATTAGCATACTGGCTGCAATTTACTCAGCAGGAACAGATAATCTGCAAGAACACAGCTGATCAATTCTTCTTACAACACAGAGAGGGTTAACCTTGAATATCACTGACAGTGTTACAGGTAGCAAAATAATCAAGAAAATTTTGTTATATTCTGCATCAGTGATTTTCTTTTATTTGAAGAATGTGACCTTTAGTACTGTATTATGCTTTTTCTCATTTCTATTTGAATATTTGGGTTAAGTGATAAAGAATCCCTATTACACAGCAATAACATGAACTGGTTAATTCTTATTTCCATATGCATATTCTGTTCTCCGAGACCAAAGTAGCATCTATAGAAAGAAATAAATTAATGGAAATCCAATTGAACCAGTTAATTGTATGTTTCACTTTGGATTATGTAATATACATAATAGTTACTAGTTCTCTAGGTTCAATATAAAATAAATTTATAGGGGAAATATCTGCAGTGGAAGCAGACAGATGAAAGGGTAAGTTTAATATTTATTTGCTCCTAATTTTTTGCTAACTTTCTCCTCTCAGTGTGGAGAAGAATGACAAAGCAAAAATGTGAATATGTTTGGGGACAATAATGGTTTAAAATCCCCAACAATGTCACTCACTATCCGTGTGGCTCTAAATAAGGAGGGAATCTTTCTGAATCTCAGTATCATTATCTAAAATAGACACAATATTATTTTTTCTTAACTAGAGATACAGTATTACTTCTGAATTTATGGTGGGTTCAGAAAGTAATAGTTACTTTGTTAGGAATATCAAAAGATAGATTGGATAATATGAGCCTAAATTGAAGATATACCTTTCTTATTTCACTTAATGAATTCTCAGTCAATTTCATTTCTTATAGAATGGAAAAATTGAGTGACCAAAACTCAGTAGTCATTAGATAGAAACCAGATGACCCTTTATAATCAATTAAAGAACCATTTAAAACATTAACTTGAGTATCTAAAGAAATGATATTTATTTTGGTAAAGTCATACTCTGTAGTCTAAGATGATCTGGAAATCTCTACATATCTTGGGTTGACCTCACATAAAATAGGAATCATCCCAACTCTACCAGTTGGGATTACAGGTGGGAGTTACTACCCTGCCACAGATCTTTACATGCTTAACATATAAAATTCTTTTTATACATGCCTAAGAAATTTAAATTCTCTCAGTTTCTCAAATTTGTTGAAATAACATATTCAAGGCTTCAGGAATTCCTTCTACTAATAAATCACTCTTACTATAAAACATGGTCTCTTTCAGCCTATATGGTCTCATTGAGTCTATACAGTTCAATTCTTTACCTGTTCCCATACTTGTCTTTAGAGCCTTAATTATTAATTCTACCTATCTTCTTTGCATCTTTATTTTGCCTGATTCCCCAGTTCTGACCAGTTAAAATCTCTAGAATTCTCTATAAAAATTAGGAAGGGAAATGTTTCCTAAACAAATGCTTTTAAGCCAAATACTCACAACCCTTCATTAATCCCCCACTACTCTTCTGGGGGGGTTGTTTCTGACTCCAATTCAGAGGGGCCAAAAGCTGAATAATTTTTCCCAAGAGGTGGAATGAGAGCCATCAAAATACAGAAAGGTATTTAACATCACTAGTAAATGAAGAAATCTAAATAAAACATAATAAGATACCATCTCCTACGTGCTAGGAAGGTTATCATGAAAAATAAAAAGTGCTGATAAGAATGTGAAGAAAATAGAACTCGTATGTTTTTAGTGGCCATGTATAGAAAAAGAGTTGTCTGCACTATCTCAAACCTGTAATCATTGGTGACAGTACTCTCAAAACAAAATGAAGATTTTTTTTTAATTTTCAGCCTATTAAGTGTTCCATGAAATGAATATCAGAATGGGTTAAAAAGCATTGAAAAGAATAAGTAGTAATCAAGTCATTTTTTTATTTCATAGAAAGCAAAGATGAAAGCGGTTTTCTTTGAAAGATTAAGAATAGGTATTATGAAAAACTGGAGGGGGCTCCATCCAATTGTGCCTGACATTCTTTTCCTTCGTACTTGGGGACATTTCTAGCTTACATTTTCAACCTCAAGAAAAGAAAGGCACAATGTAGCAGTCAATTTCCTAAAATGAAAAATAAACACTGCTGCATGTGTTATCACATGTGAATAAGCTATTAAGCGCTCAGACTGGTTGGAAGGCAACATAGTTTCTCCTGATTTACATTTACAATTTAAAATCAAAAGCCTCTGTAACTGTTTTAGCAAGGAAGGAAATCTTCTGGAGAAACAAACAAACATATCAAATCTGAACTTATATTCAAGAGTCTCAGATAAATCTCTAAATATTATCATGAAATTAAGACCGTCTTACTGCTTTGTGTAAAACTAATTTTAGCACAAAGTGATCCTTTATCATTTTTTTAATTAAAATATATGAAATCAATGTTTTTAAATGCATGTATTTTTATTAAAAGGCATACCATGAATTTATTCAACAAGGATTTGGTCTAACAGCATGGTGCATACTACTGGGGTGTTATGTTATTTCCTTGCTATCATTTGCACTAGGACCTAAAATTTATATAACTACTGCAGTGAGAGGGACCTATTATCACTGTTAGTAAGAGATATACTTCCAAGGATAGAGTTCCCTATTCTTCACTTGATATATACACAATCAACTTTAAGGAAGTGACTTGCAACTTTTTGACTTAACTTAGACTATCTTTTACCCTGAAAATTTGTGTTGATGACCTTATGTCTCTAATATCTGAGAATGTAAAAACCATATTGAAAAAGATGATCACATAACAAAAAAAATTTCAAAAAAGTATAATTTTTCTCTGTGATTCTACCATTCCCAGAAGAAATTTATAAGCACAGTATGTACTGTAAACTTGATTCAGGAATGTCTGTATTTCTTTCTATTTGTCAATCTCATTGTCTTTGACACACTACATATGTGTTTTTGTGATGTAATATTCTAAATAAGGAATCCTGATGTGGGAGGTCATTTATGCTTTGTATATGTTTTATTTTTGCCATTGGTTAATAAAGAAGCTACCTTCAGCCAAGAGCTTGAAAGAATATAGCCAGGCTGGAAGAAATCTATATATAGAGAGTAGACAGAGTCACAAAGAAGCCATGGAGCCACTTCTCGGAACAGATGCCTCTGCTGGAGACCACCGAAAATTTGTCAGTAGGACACTTCCTCATGGTGAAGCACAGATTCATGGGGATGGGTTAGTTTAGGATATAAGAGCTAGCTAGAAATATGATTAAGTTATTGGCCAAACAGTATTGCAAATAATATGGTTTATGCATGATTATTTAAGGTCTGGGCAGCTAGGGACAAATGAAAGGCCTCCCCCAAAAAATTGGTGTACCAATGTGGGGCCGACTAAATCCACATAAAACCTGAGAAAGCTTGGAAAGGAATCCTAGACACAAAAGAAGAGTTAAGAATGACTTTTTCTTGGGTGGACTCTGCTTTCTAGTAACAAGCAAAGGCATGATTTCTTTAACAGAGGTCTTTTTGATTCAGTGGTAGCAGAAATAAAATGAAATGTGGTTTCAAAACGGCTGCCAGCATGAACTCTGGCTCTTTCAGGAAGCCGAGAACCTTAATGGAGCTTGTGGGTATTGTGCTGCAAGTTCCTTGGTAGCAGCCAACTGGTTACCAGAGTTGAAGCGGTGAGTGTGGCTCCCACCTGGTAGTCTCAGAGACAGTAAATGAACCTCCAACATGTTGGACTGGGCAAAGCCAAAAGGCAAAGCAGCTTTAGTCCTTACCATGCCACTTTGCATTTTAAGAAGTGGTCCTGGTCAGAAAATAATTACAGATATGCAATAAAGATAGATTCTGACAGATATAGACCTCTAAATGGCTTGGGAGAGAGAAGAAAATGAATATAGACAGTTATATAAGGAAGTAAATGGTTTAAAAAGATAAAAAAGTCTTTAAAGAGACACATAACAGATAGACATTGATTAAAGGAGAAAAAAATAAACCACATAAAGATGGAATATAAACAAAGAGTCTGCATTATGTATATTATTGTGTTTTCTTTACATCTGTTGACTGTGAATGAGCTAAGTACAGAGAGATATTTCTTTGTCTGGGCTGATAAGCTAAACCAACATATATACTTTAAAGGTAACATTATTTCAAAATTTGGTTTAAAGGATTTGTTGCTTTGGAAAAGAGGTTGTTCTTTTGTTTCTACAGAGGATGAAAACCAATAGATTCATCCCAGGCTAACTTGGTTTGATGGACCAAGACTTTCTGAAAGGTTGTCATGAATGCCCCAGAAAATTACTTTGCCCAAGAAAAAGCAAGAAGGAGTTTGGAGAGAACTAAGCCTAAATTCCCTAAATGGTTGTTTATAAATTCATTTTTTTAAGTTATAAAACTGATTGGTCCATTAGCTCAATCTTCTTATTTGCTCTTATAGCTTATATTAACCATTTATTCTTATCTATATTAGCCATGTGGCTCAGTACCATTTTCAGTGGGGCAGCTTACAACTTGCATTTTTGGTGGCCTGGGCAGGAATGTGGAGGGAGCTTCCTGCTTCCCAGAACACTCCTGTTCTTATAGCCCCGACTCTACTTCCTGTCTGGTTGACCTACGTATACTTCCTGCCTGGCCAATCAGAGTTTTATTAGAATACATGATTGACAGAATACAGATAATTCTCCCACACCACTTCCCTCTTTTTATAATTTATTTAAATATTAAATTTTTTATAGTTACTATATAATTTTATTTATTCAATTGAAGATCTTTTTTATTTTTTATTAAAAATTTCCACCTCC
>LOJH01050380.1:356-13046 GCA_001685095.1 Ellobius talpinus
GAAAGAAAGAAAGAAAGAAAGAAAGAAAGAAAGAAGAAAGAAAGAAAGAAAGAATAAAAATGTAGTTGAGTGGTGGAGACTTTGCTACTTAAGATGTTGAGTTTAATCCCTAGCACTAAGAAAAAAAATATTACCAGGTAGAGGTGGCTCATGCCTTTAATCACAGCACTAAGTAGGCAGAGGTAGGTGGATCTCTGCGAATTTGAGGCCAATGTGGTCTACAGAGTGAGTTCTAGGACAGCCACGGATACACAGAGAAATGCTGTCTCAAAAAACTCACATTTCTTTACAAATTAGAATCGAAACAATTCTATATATATATCTCTCTCAGGTACAGAGGTACATTTCATGGTAAGTGAAGGAACGTGTATATTAGATAATAATAATAATACTCATGTTAGAGGTAACAAGACAGTTCAGCAGATAAAGGTGCTTGTTTTCAAGTCTGGTAACCTGAGTTCTAGCCCATGGCCATACACATACTCACTTATACACATATTTACATGCAAAGTTAATGGGGAAAGAAGAATTAATTATATAATAACTTCTATTGATATTAGGTTGAAGCTGTTGTGTAAGCTGGGTCGGGGGTCATATCTGTATTCTCTAAGAGAAGACCAGACCTTTTTCTACTGAACTATTTTTTCATTCAGGAGCAAAGGGTGATATGCTGCTCTCCTTTCAACAAGTGGGACCAATTATTGGAATGGCACTTCCCAAACTTAAGGTGGTTTAAGTTTAAAACCTTCATAGGTCAGGCCCCTAATAAAAGGGCCAGACTTATTCCAAGACTTCATTTCTAGAAACAAAAGTAAAGATTGCAAAATAAACCAAGTCAGAAGGAATATTGTATTTAAATCCACTACCTACATTTGTTAGAAAGTGAACATTATCCTTGAATGACAATAATTAGACCATGCTACTTTGGAATACCTGCTATTAGAAGTTAGAAATCAATAAAAAAGTTTATATTTATAAACATGAAATGTTTTCACATTATACATAATACATGGTAAAAGTTTTTATACTTTCCACAAATATACAATTACTTACCACCATTAACAGAGTATGATCTATTAATTGGAAAATGTGGAACATTTCCTTCGTTATTTAGTCGGAGGTCTTGTTCTCTCTGTAACTCCCTGATTATCCCATCAAGAATGCTTTCTTCTTGGTCATTGGTTTGCTGCCCAATTACCTGTTCTACCACTTCACCATCACCTTAATGAGACGAAAGAAACAAAGACAGATAAATTTATTACATTTTAGTATTAAGTATACCTTAATATGGTAAAAACAAGAAAAGTTAGCTTAACTTATAAACTGTGAAAGAAGTAATGAGAAATAATTTAAGATGAAAATAAAGTATACATGAAATAATATTTTATGGAAATTTTAAAAACTATACTTAATGATTTAACATTTGCATTTGATTTAACCAATAGTCCTAAATTAGACATTAACGAGGCATTTTAAGGAATAACTATAATGTTAAAATTAAATAATCCACTTGATAAACAAGTTTTCTATATGCTGTATTCTAAAGCTAAAATCAAGAATTAGAGATGTGAGATTTTTATTTTTTTACATTGGGTCTTACTCTGTAACCCACCTTGGCATGGAACTCACTATATAGTCCCGCATGGCCTTGAACTCATGGCAATCCTTCTGCCTCAGCCTTCAGAGTGCTGGGATTACAGATATGAGCCACCATGCCTGGCCTGAGTCATTTATAAACAAGTTTAAGTCACCATTACCTAGAATGTTCTGCACCTTCCTTTTATGAAAATTTCATTCTAAAAGAAGTTAAAAGTATGAGCTTATAAATAAATATTTTTGTAACACCAGTGTTTTAATAGGTAAATAATTATTTTATGATAAATTCAAATTCAAACTTTACTTCTGAATCAACACACTTTTAACTTTTATCTTTCATGTCCTGTTTGTTCATCTTGCCCTGTAATTAAATCAAATGTGATTTGATAAAATAACAAAGGAATTAATTCTTTTAATAAATTAAGTATGCTAAATGAAGTTTTTATTTAGATAGTTTCAATTTGGTATTCTATTTATTATTCACATTTTTCTCCTTGGTTCATAAATATTAAATCAGAGTAACCAATACTACTACATTGCTCTATAAATGTTTACTTCATTTTATTCTATGAAGGTCAATCACCAATTTCCTAGTAAAGAAAGGAAATTCAGAAGCCAGATATGGTGGCACATGCTTGTAATACCAACAGTAAGAAGGCTAAGCCTGGATAAATGAGAATTCTGAGCTAGCCCAGGAAACATAGGGAGATCCTATTTTTAAAAAACAAAATTAAGGAGGCAAGGGAATCTATTTGCGAATCCAAAACTTACTCCTCTATAATTCAATGAAAACTGTGAAAAACCAAACCAATACAAAGGCATTCCATGGAAGATGAAGCAGAAAAGACAGGACACACAGTTGACACATCTATCTAAAGAAACCCAGTCTCATTTTGGGGGTTTCATTAACTAACAGTTTTCAAAATGAAGTATCCATACTCTCATCAATATAATTTTACCAATTAAGCTTAATATAGTAAAGTTAGTAAGTTTAATCATTACCAGAAGTCACTAAGCATAACAACGTCATACATATGGCAATGGTTTCCACTGTAATTGTTTGTGTCAACAAATTACCTCTTGGGTGTGTTACTGTTTGTCCTAAAACCAGTTACTTTACAGCAGAGCCAAACAATAAAACTACAATAAAAACTACTCTGGTAAGCTGAAATCTACAAGTAAAAATGAATACAAATAGTATATAAAGCATGTTATGACCCATTTCAGAATTTAGTAAGAACTATCCATCTGTAACATTTTAAATTTGCTTTAGCATACCATTAGCCACATAACCCAGCTGAGGAATAAGCTGCTCATCTTTACAATTTTCCCGTCCTGGTACCAGTCGTTGAAATTTTGTAGGATGAGGATTTCCATCGACATCCACCAAGAATGGGGGAGGCATAAGGTGAGGAGCTTGCTGAGTTTGCTCATCCAATACATAGTTATTTGCATCTCGGATAAGTGGTCGATAATCAGTGTGGAAGAACATCTGATCTGGAATCTTTGTGACAGACATTTTGTTAGTGTTTAACATACCAGAGAATGTACGGTCCAGGCCTTTATTTTCATCCCTATAGCATATACTTTGAATCATATAGCTTTTATATTCTCTCATAGTTCTGTGTTGCCATATGTTCCTCTAGGAAGAAACAAATGACCTAAATAGTAGTTTTCTTATCTCTAAATTCTGATTTGCATTATTTGGGGAACCTCATATTTCCATAATTAGGATAAGAAATAAGGCAACAATCTATCAGAAGCTGTGTATTTTGATTTGACTTATAGCAAACACACAAACCTATATAACTTGAGTTCTTATTTTTATTCAAGAATAAATGAAGCATAACATTGATGATGAGCATAATAAACTTCAACAAATCAACATGGAAAGCTATTGAGCTAACCTCAATGATGATGATGTCTCTTCCCACTATAAGATTCCACACTCTCTCTAGACTCATAGCTAATAAAATACAAAGAACCAGTTGGGTGTGGTACAGCACGCCTATAATCCTAGCACAATCTCCCAAGACAGAGGAGAGAGTTGCAGCAAGTTTGATACCAGCTTTGTAGCATAAAAACTAAAAGCTGTGGATGGAGGGCTATACATATGATGCAACAAAAGTAGATGGAAATGAGATAAACAGTACAAGCAACAAGATTAAAACCATCAGAGAAAAAATGTCACAAATAAAAAGCTTCTGAATTCAACCAGCCCGTTAAAGAAGGATGAACACCAATGCTTCTCAAGTAACTACATAAAACAGAAAAGGAAAGAATACTACCAATGTCTATTTACAAAGACATTATTACCCTGATTAAAAAAAACATATAAAGACAAAACAAAAATAAAATTATAGACTAGTATCCCTAATGGACATAAAAGTAAAAATAAGATACTTGCAAACCAAACTCTAGAACACATCAACAATGTCACTCAACATGATCAAGCTGGCTTCAATTCAGAAGAGAATTCCACATAAATCAATAAATCTATCACATAAATAGACCCAAAGACAGAAACCATACGATCATCCATTTAATTCAGAAAGGCTTCTGACAAATCATAGTTTGACAAAAGTGCTAAAGAAATTGAGAATAGAAGCAACCTATCTTGGGGGCCAAAGAAATAGCACAGCAGTTAAGAGCACACACTCCTTCTCCGGAGGACTGAAGTCCATTTCCTGGACTGCACGTCAGACAGTTCACAACTGCCAGCAACTTCAACTCCAGGGAGATCCAATGCCCTTTTCTAGCCTCCACAAGCCCTGCACTCATGTGAGCATACCCACCCTCCCCCCACCCAAATATATACATAAAAATAAAAAATGTTATACCATGTTTCATGAGTACATAGAATGAAAAAAATCAATTCTGAATGGTACAATCCCAAATTATTCTCTGCAACAAAAACAACATATACTAACCTTTTCATAGTATTTACTGCAGCCAAAGCCAAATAGCAACAAATGACCATGAGAATCTGTGCAGGCAAAATGGTTTCCATCTGGTGAAAATTTACAATCGAACACTGCCCCATGACCTTGGCCTTCAATCTGAAATTCAGAGGAATCTTGTAAGTCATTTTAAGAGTCCTTCTCAAACATTAAATAGGCAATAGCTTCTCCTGGCTACTTTTCTCTTGAATTCTGTGATGAATCAACATTCCAATGTACTCTCCGGAATCTGTAGCCAGAACCCTAGAGTAAACAGTAAATCTTTGAAATATAATTATAGAAGATAAAATTGAGGTGGATGCGATGAACAGCTGCACCTCACATAATAACTCATGAAATAATGAATGGATGAATGAGGAGAGTTAAAAGGATCTCTATGCAAGCACATTGACAAAGGTGCTATTCAACAAAGTGAAGATATTTTTATATCTTAAGCTATAAGACATGCCTTTAAATAATTATCTTAAAATTAAACCATGTAAATAAACTAACCAAAGACATACTAATATTAATGATCTGGGATCTACATAAAGTCTTTAGAAGTGAACTCAAAGGTCCATGCACAGTTTAACGTTGTTTAGTCGGAACTATTCTTAAGAAAAGGACCCTAATAAACATGCAAGATATGAGTATGCACATCATGAAAGAATGGTGTTTTACTGAGAGACATGATAACTAATCAATGTTTTACATAACTTGTGTGAGATTTTTATTACAACCATCTATATCAGTACAAAAGATCCTGTCTCAAATAAATAAGCCACAGCCAGGTATGGCAGTGCACACCTGTAATTCAAGCGCTCAGGAGGTAGTGCAGGAGGATCAGGAGTTAAAGGTCATTTCTGGTTTACTGACAATTTCAGGCACACTTGGGCTATATGAGACACTCTTTCGTCCAACAACAATAACAGAACATGTATACATACTAATACATATTTTCCAAATAAGTTTTGAACTATGAAACTCATATAGTTGGGGTTTATATCAGAGACAGAGTCACGATTTATGCTTTTTCTTTGTATTCATAAGTTGAAATTATAGTTTACACATTGGCCTTTAGGTATTTTAGCTTACATTTTAAATAATTATAAAAAATCAGATTGAACGATTCAGTTTAGATGTACATATCAAAATTTGAAAACTGCTAACCCCAAGATAAATAGCCATGCTGAAAGATCTAACCCTAAGCCCTTGAATCATTCTCTGAATGATTTCACTGATTGAAACATAGAAGACAAGCTGTTCCTTTGTGCTTGGCAACTGGGTTATCAAAACAAAGAAAAAAAACAAAGTGAGATTTAATATTAACTTTATAAACAGAGATTTCTTACCATATTAAAATAATTTCGAATTTTGGTCCCTTGGTCAAGGTCCCAAATAAAAATGTTCCCATCATGACCCGCTGAAAGTATTATCCTTTGATCAAATGGATGTGCTTCTAGAACAAACACTTCATCATCATGCCCCTACGATGAAAATCAAAGTTAGAAATGAAGAGGAACACCAGATGTCTGGTCTATTTGTCCAAAGGATCTTGAGCATTGGAAGTCTAATTGAGATGAATTAATGCATACCAACTGAATAGCATCTACTCATGGGCACTTCATAAATAAATATTTTAGAGGTTCTTAAGTGCACAACTGCTGGTTTTTATAAACCTGATGTCTTAGATAAAACACACAGAAAGATAATTAATGCTCACTGACCACTGAAATGTAATTTGGAGATGAAGAACTTGAATAATATTTTAAAAGCCACAGAAAATACAACAAGCAGGATGTGATGGCATATGTACTTCCAGTAGGCAAGGCATGGGTGGAGGCAATCAAAGGTCACCCTTGACTACAAAGTGAGTTTGCCACCACTCAGAACTACACAAGATAGGATCTCAAAGTAAAATAAGGGTTGGAGAACAAAGAAAGGAATAAAGAAAATTCACCAGAATCTTTCACTACCACCATAATAAAAGGCCTGGACTGGTTTTTACCTAACATTCTCATCATGGTACCTGAAGTCTCAGAACTCCCAGGTTCAATATAAACTATATAGTGAAATTCAAGGTCATCAATGGCTAAATAGAAAATTTAAGGCTAGCCTGGGCTACATAAAACAAAGAGAAAGAAAATTAAGTAGCTTTGTCTGTTACCAAGATGAATTCTTTCAATAAAATCCAGTGAGAACAGACAATCTATGAATGAGTCCAGACTAAGAGAGTCGCTGAACAAGACTTCAAGGTAACTATGAAGATGGAATTCTACAGAGATTTAGTAAATTAACAGCTATACTTTCTAAAGCTGGGAATTTAGAGATATGTATGTTCCATGTCTGACTCAGTAACTATCAGCCATCTGCAGTTATTAAGCATTTGGAATATGGGTACTACAAATTGAGATGTTTTACATGAAGATTTTGCATGAAAAGTGATGTTTCATTAGCAATTCCTGTATTAGTTCCATGTTGAAATGATAGTATTTTGGATATATTCAGTGTATTACTGAAATTAGTTGGTTCTTTTAAATTTTAGCTACTAGAAAAAATGATTATATATACATATATATATTATTATCTATATAGCTTATAAAAAATAAAACTTATATTTTTGGTTTGGATTATTGATCCAAACCAACACTTTCAATTTAAGAGTCAAAGAAAGAATAGGTTAGCATTTTTGCTTGCTTTTATTTATTAACTAGTTGACTGGTGTTAAAGCATGATTTTCCTATGCAGCCCAGGTTATCGTGGTATTCAATATGTAGCCCAGGCTAGACTCAAACCTGTGGCGCTTCTCACCTCAGTATGTTACATGCTAAAAATTACCAGAATTAGTAGTTAGCAAGGTAAAGGAGTAAGAAAGTGAGTTGAGTTTCTAGTCTAAACCCTGCCATTTAATACTATATTATATCCAAAAGACATTCACTTGGATTTGTCTCAGTAAAATGCTTATGAATTGGTAACTAAAGCAGAGAAGGGAAACAGGAATCCACTCATAACATGATGAACCAACAAAAAACCCCATCCACATGACATTCTTCTTAATTCTACAGATGTAAGACCCTTTTACTATGAGAAATATATTTGAAATCAAAAAGCACTATTTTTTCTCCTACTTCTTCCTCTTCTACTTCTTATATAAACTGATCATTGAAGATAGAAAATGAAGGATATACCTGCAACATAATAATAAAAAATCCGGGGGCTGGAGAGATGGTTCATTAATTAAGAACACTGGCTGTTCTCCCAAAGGACCCAGGTTCAATTCCCAGCACCCACATGGCATCTTGGAACTGTCTGTAATGCTAATCCCATGGACTTGGACACTCTCACACAGCCATATATGCAAGCAAAACACCAATTAAATAAATAAATATTTAAAAAAAGATAAAAAGAAAAAAATAATAAAAAAATCCTAGTCCTTGCTACAAACCAATTATTGCATACTTGAAGATATATTAACATTCAGAAATACATAAATACTAGACTTAGAAATAATCTTTAAAAAATAATTCCTAGCTGTTGGTCCAGTGTCTGTGAGATCCTATGAGCCCAGGTTAGTTGCTTTTGTGGGTTCCCCTGTCATGACCTTAACCCCCTGGCTTGTACAATCCCTCCTTCCTCTTTTCAACAGGATTCTGGGTACTCAGCCCAGTGCTTGGCTATGGGTCTCTGCATCTGCTTCCATCAGTTACTGGATAAAGGCCCTCTGATGAAAATTAGGGTGGTCATCAATCTGATTACAGGAGATGGCCAGTTCAGGCTACCTGCCCACTGTTAGTATGATTCTTATCTGGGGTCATCCTTGTGAATTTCTGGGAGATTTCCTGGTACCAGGTTTCTACCTGACCCCCAAGTGCCCCCCCCCGCCGCCAATCAAGACATCTCTTTCAATACTCTCCCCTCCATCCACTCCCCTAAGCCAATTCCTCATGTTCCCATCCCCAGCGGCTCCCAGTCTACCCAGGAGGGCTCTTACATTTCCCTTTCCGAGAGCAATCCATGTGTCCCTGTCCCACTTTGCCCCCTCCTTGTTACCTAGCCTCTCTGGGGCTATGGATTTTAGCATGGTTATCCTTTACATATGTGTTGTGCAGTTGTGCAGCTTGACCTACTCGTGGGACTCCTACCTATTCCCCATGCGGGGTTATCTCACCCGGCCTTAATACAAAGGGAAGTACTTAGTCCTACCTCAACTTCATATGCCATGCTTTGTTGACACTCATGGGAGACCTGCCCCTTTCGGAACAGAAACTGAGGAGGAGTTGTTGAGGGGGAGAGGTTGAGATGTGAAATGAGTGAATAAATGTAATTAATAACAAAAAATCATTCCTGTTTTCAGTGGTATATATATCAAGTATAAGTCCTATCTGGCAGATGTACCAAAAGATCCCCAAAATATTCTCCAAAGGCTATTAAGTCACAAAAAGGAAAGTAAAACTTAAATGTCCTGTTCCTAGAATAATGCACTTTGACCCTTTTCATTATTTTTGGAACAAGGTCTCATTACACGGCCCACACTGGTCTCAAACTCCTAGGTTCAAGTACTCTTCATAGCTCGGTCTTTTAAGTGTTGGACTTACAACACACCAGTGCATTAGGCTTAAATAGTTTCTTCTCCTACAAAAAAGTATAATACTTACAGACAAAGTATGAAGAAGTTGCCCTGTGAGAGAATTCCAAACTTTCAAAAGGAAATTGTTCACTGCAGTAATAACAGTGGTGTCATAACGATCCCAAGCCACCATTGTCACCTTCAGCTTAGTGACTTTGTCTTCTGCGGAGGTCAAATTATTCCTGAAGCAGAAATTTGAAGTATGTGTATCTTGCATATTTTAATAAAGGTAAACACAAAGCAGCAAACTACCACAAAATTTTCTTCAAGATGCAAATGATTAGATAAGATAATCTAAGAGTATTCATGAAAGAACCTAAACCCCATCATAGAATACTACCCATAAACTGATGGCAGTGAAGGTTAAAAATTATTGTAGATAAATAGTAGTGGTTAGCTTTTTGTCAATTGTACTCATGCTTGAGTCACATGGGAAAATGAAATCTCAATTGGGAAAATGCCTCCATTAGGTCTTTAGGTAAGACTGTAGGGCATTTTCTTGACTAACCATTGACATGGGAGGCCCCAACCACCTCTGCACAGGTGGTCCTGAGTAAGAAAGCAGGCTGAGCAGGCTATGGAGAGCAAGTCTAAGTAAGTAGTGTTTGACATGGCTTCTGCTTCAGTTCCTGCCTTCAGGTATCTTGCCTCCTTGAGTTCTTCAGTGATGGAGTATGACTTGGGAGTTGTAAGAAGAAATAAGGCCATTTCCTCCCCAAGTTCCTTTTGGCTATGATGTTTAATCACAGTGATAAAAAACAAACTAATATAATAGTTACTTGGAAGTGCATGAAATTGAGAACAGGAAGAACTCTATATCTTAAAAAGTAAAATTCACAATATGATCATGTTGGCTGCCAGACAATAAAAAATGTACAATGATTATATTATCCCTTTAAATATTACTTTTAAAAATAATAGGCTTTGCAAATAAGTATCAGGAAATTTGTTTACTTAAAGGACCATGACATTAATAATACTTGTCTGTGACTATAAAGTCAGTTTAGTTTAATAAGGCAGTCAATTTAAAGGTCAAACGTGAATAAATCAAATTATTTTAAAGAGAGTGACATATCTTATAATAAGCAGTAAGCTGATGAAAGCAGATACTCATTAAATGCTAACAATACGAAATACAAGGGAGTCCTCAGTAATCAGAGTAAAAGGTAAACTTATATAGTATTCAGCAATGTTCTAGTCAATCAACAGCAAAGGAACAGTTGCTAAGAGACTGAATCAAGGTATAAATTTCATACCTAGTGATTAATTTCAAACTATGTACAAACACGAAAATTATATTCATTATTAACAATAGGGCAATGCAAAAGACAGCATGCTATGAGAGACCCCCCTGAAATATCTAATACCCATTCTTACCCACTCATTTTAGTAGCCATATCTAGCACTATACTCTTCCATTCCTGTTGTTGATATTGCCATATTCTTGCTGTTCCATCTCTACTTCCACTAACAAATCTTAAACTGGAAAAAAGTTAAAATAGCCTTGTTATTTTTCTAAAACTCATCACATTTTCCTGATTATAAAATGAATAACCTTCATACACTGCTGGGATATGTAAAACAGTACACTGATTTTAGAAAACAGTTTGGCAATTCCTAAAAGTCTAAACATAAAGTTACCTTTCCACCTAACATTCCTATTCCAGGTACATATCCACCAAAATAAATAAAAACAATAGTCTATATAAAATATGTATATGAAGACTCAGAGAATACTCAGCAATCCCAAAATCAGAAACAAAGGAAATGTTTACCAGGGGATAAAGAAAATATGACATTCATATAACAGACTATTACTCAATAATGAAAACATGCATTTTGTAATGTGGGTGAATACTGAATATACAAGTATGTTTACTAACAAAGATAGGAACAGTTGCCCAGTGCCGGGAAAGAGGGATGATAGGCTTGAGGATTCACAGCTAAAGGGAATGACCATCTATAAGGTTAAAGAACATGTTTGTTCAAAGATTAGCACTGAAGGTTGTATACTGTAAATATACAGGAGGTTTCATTATGAGCTACTGTTAACTTGCTTTCACCCACAAGTTTGACTGTATTTGTTCTACTATTTCAGACATGCATTTAAACAAAACATGTTTGCATGCCTGTTCCACTCAAGAAGATGAGGAAGGAAGATCACATGTTCAAGGCCAGCATGAGCTACATACAAAGAGACTGTATAAAAAAACACTGAAACATATATATTGACCAATTTCCCCCTTAGGAAATAGAATCCTACCATATGCAATATTGTTCTCATAGTTATATTTTGTAGATCTTAACCTATATTTATAAGTATAAACTATATCAATTTCAATCAGTGTTCAACTACATGGATGATATCAAAATTTACTTAATGAAGCTCATAACGATAATTACATTATGTGGTAGTTGAAAGAAAATGGCCCTCAAAGGGAATGGCAATATTAGAAGGTGTGGCTTTGTTAGAGTAGATGTCTTGCTGGAGGAAGGGTGTCACTGTGGAGGTGAGTTTGAGGTCTTATATATGCTCAAGATACTGCCCAGTGTTACAGACTGCTTCCTGTTGCCTACAAGATGCAAGACTCTCAGTCTACTTCTTGTTGCCTGCATGTCATCATGCAGCAGCTCTTTCTGCAGCCTGTACACTTTCATGTCTGCCTGCACACCACCATGCTCCCCACCATGATGATAATGAACTGCATCTATGGAACTGTAAGCTGCCATCTCAATTAAATATTTCTAAGAGTTGCCATGGTCAGGGTGTCTCTTCACAGGAATAAAAACCCTACCTAAGGCATATCATTTTTACATTACAGCTTTAAACTGAATGCTATGAATAACATCTCTAAATATCTTTGTACAATCTCATATATTGTACTGAGTTAAAACAGGTACATTTTTAAAAGCTCTTAATGTGTACTGCCAAATTGTTTCCCAGTTTGAAAAGAAATAAGAATCTTAAGTTGCAAGAATCAATTTATAATCCTCAACATATTGAATATAAAATTTTTAATTATCTTGTAACTTTTAAAGAAAATTCTGTTATTGATTTTAATTTATATTTTCTTATTGGTGAAATTGGATATTTTAAATAGGAACTGCTTATTTTTATACTAATAAAGAAAATGAGTACCAAGAATTTCAAGAATGAGCAAAGATTCACCTATGAGCCTTCCTTAGGAAAAGCAAATGTCAGTATTTTGATATTTCAGACATTCATCCATTCATATTTTACATGTTCTGTATACTTTTTACATTTTTAGACTTATATAAGTTTTTTTATGTATTGACTGCATTTATTTTTTAAGACTTAGTAACAATGTATTTGAAATACACATTTACAAATAGACAAGAATTAACATTGCAGGTTCTTTCAGTAGGAAAAAATAGTAATATGGGTTCTGGAGAGATGGCTCAGTGGTTAAGAAGGCCTCTAACTCCAAATGCATGAGATCTGATGAGATCTGATCCTCTCTGTGGACACTGTACTCAGATCTGCATACCCTCATTTAGAACACACAC
>LOJH01050381.1:0-12690 GCA_001685095.1 Ellobius talpinus
ATATTCCGTCCCATTGGAAGACAGGGCTCCTAGTGTACTGCGGCCTTGCGTGCACAGAAATGATGTGTTTGTTCCACTGCTTCAGCCTGGAATAGCCCAGTGCCTGACACTTAGTACCCAACTGCTGAGCGAATCAGTAAACATTTCTGAATCCATGTTCTCCTCTATTAATTGTGATTAATAATACAGCACAGGGTTGTTGTTCAAAAAATATGAACAAATGAAAGTTTCCAAAGTCTGGTGCATGGTATGGAGCAGACAGACAGGAAATGAGATTGTGTGCCTTCACTGCACACACTTCAGAGTTAGATATGAATAGGTAGATCTGTACTTCCTTATAGAACTGGGCAATTTTTCTTTTCTTCCTCTATAAAGGGATAGGATAAAATCTGTGTCTAACATTTGACCACCAGTGTGCTTCCCATGGTGTATATACTACCACATCAAGGATGCAACAATGCTATCTTTTGATATCCGCCATTTATTTGACCACCATCAAGTTTTCATTAACAGTATGTAATGTGCCAGGCCATGATCTCTATATAGGAAACTTAATGGGGGCATGAGTCAGAGAAGCAGATAGGGTATTCTTCATGGACTCCACAGCCTGGTGAATGCATAAGAATCCAGACAGACAGGTCAGTGCTAGCTGTGAGTCACTGCTCAGAGAAGGGCAGAGGAGCCACAGGACCAGAGAATTACCTGAGTAGTTTTTTCCCAGCTCAAATGCCAAAGGTACCTGAAATCCCTAAGGATTCCCATTCCTTCCCAATTATGTGGTCTTTCACTTTCATTCAAACCCTATTGCATTTGTCTTGCTCTGAAATAAAAGTAAATATTGACAACTTTTATTAATTTGGTGAAGCCTGTATCTGAACACTAGTTCTTTGCTCCAGAAACTTCACAAAGGTAAGAGCTGTGTCTTACCTGCCTACGCTGTACCCACAGGATCTGGTAGCATTCCAGGCTCAACTAAGAACGGATGTGTAATAGAAGTAAGTTTGTGCTGTTCTTTGATGTCTCAAAAATATTTATCCTACTTTAAATGAGCTTCTCCAGACCCCATGTTGGGCTTTAGTTAGCCAACTTTCTAACTCTATTCCTTCTGCATATGATAGATGATGGATAGATTTGAGACAGGTTATAAGAATCACAGTTTTAATCCTTAGAAAGTCTACTACCCTATGGAAAGAGGAGCTCTTCCAGGCTGTAATTTCCAGGCCAACACCTGACGACCCTCTGCTCTTTGTAGCTTTGGGAAGTACCTTCCCAATACAAATTCTTGCCATTGTTTAGGCTTATTCCCATGACTCTGTCTGAAAGAACAATTGCTACTCACTGCAACATAAAACCACCGTGAGGGCCCTTTCCAGCAGGATAAGTACATTGCTCTAAGGAAACCTATCAGTCATGCCCAGTGAAAGATAAATAGTGCAGTGGTCAGAGACGTGGTCCACCTATTAAGAGTGTGTACTGCTCTTGCAGAGGGTGTGAGTTAGATTCCCAGCAGCCACACTGGGCAGCTCACAACCGCCTATAACTCCAGTTCCAGAGGATTCCGTAAGAAAAGTACTCAGGTCACAAAACAAGCTAATCTTAAGATGGGGTGACTTGCTTGAAACTTGTCTAATGTCTCAATGACTTCAAAAGACAATGTTCTTTCCACCTGTCCAACCACTGTCTCCCTAAAGCTGGCTCCATCCGTGCTTCCAGGATGGTGGATGGCAGCTTCTGGAGCCCTGCATTTTCCTTTGAATATCTGAGCATGTTCCAGCATCTTAGTCACCTCACGGTCTGCTCAGCTCACAAAGTTACCTTTGGTTCTGTCCCTACCAACAAGAGAATAGAATATAATGATTTGGGGCTAGGCCTTGGACTGTATCATCTATTGTATCCCAGAATAAGACTCAGTGAGGTCAACTTCCACAAAAGTGTACAGATTCCACCGAAAGAAACTGGACCTTGTTGGAAAGAGGGAGCAGAGAGCGGATGCTGATACACAGGGTCCAGTCGGTGTCAGCCTGTCAAGCCTGTGTGTTCAGGGGTAGACCCCTCAGTCACACCAGAAGAGGAATGTGATGTCTTCCATCTTTCCCAAGACAAACAGTAACTAGCGGGGGGGGCATAAAGTGGTATAATAAGTAAATCTTGCCTAGAGATCAAAGGACAAAGCAGTCACACTAGTCAGCCATACAGGCCAGGCAGTGGTGGCACACACCTTTAATCCTAGGACGAGGGTGGGGGGTGGGGGCAGCAAACTGATCTCTGTAAATTCAAGGCCACCCTGGGCTATAAAAATCAATCCAGAAACAGATCCAGTTGTAGGATTAAAGGTAGGTCACACCTTTAATCCCAGTGTTTGTGAGTCACATGCATTTAACCCCGGCACTAGGGAGGTGGAGACAGGAGCGATTTGGCTGGGCAGAGAGAGGAATATAAAGGGGAAGAGGCAGGAGCTCAGTGGAGGGTGGAGTGTGAGGTTGGTGGAGACAGGACCTTACCCTCTCGGTTTGAAGATTTGGCAGAGGTAAAAGGTCTCTCTAGTGAGTGGCTGGTTTATTTTTCTGATCTTCAGGTTGAACCCCAATATCTGTCTTTGGGTTTTTATTATTCACCCAATAAAACCACAGCATCTGAGAAATTAATCCTGATTTCTTCTACTTGGGACAAAGAGTTATAGGAGTCAGTGTGTTAAATCTGTACTTGAAGAATTGTGCTCTAGAATTTTCTACCACTATGGAGTGGTGAGATCAACTTATAACATGTGCTCTTGTAAATGTTCGATCTCCCACGATCAATGTAGAGTTCTTCTTTCATGTATGATAAAAATCACTCAAAAGGACTTCACCCAGAAGCCTTTGCAAGTGAAGTCTGCTAGCATCCTCTGGATCTTCCGTGTTTCCATTTTTCCTCCTCTTGTCCATTTTTCACCCCTTGTACTGGTTAAATGTTTGTCAACTTAACATAAGCTAGGATCATCTGGGGAGAAGAACCTCTATTGGGAAACTGTATCCATCATTTTAGCCTGGAGGCAAATCTCTATTGGGTGTTTTCTTGACAACTGATTGATGTGGAGGGTCCAGCCCATTGTGGGAGTCACCTGCCCTGGGTTGGGGGGTCCTGAGTTGTATGAGAAAGCAGGCTGAACAAGCCGCAATGAACAAGCCAGTAAGAGACACTCCTCCATGGCATCTGCTTGAGTTCGAGGTTGAACACCTGACCCGAATTCTTCCATGGTGGACTGTAAGCTGTAAGAAGGAGCCAACCTTTTCTTCTCCTGTTGTTTTCGGTCATGAGGTTTACCACAGCAATAGAAAATCAACAGACACATCTCTGCACCTCCTGTTGTTGTTTGAATGTGCGATGTCCCACAGAGGCTCAAGCGACACTCATTTAGAAGGTTGTGGAATCTGAAGGAGATGGGGCCTCCCTAGAAGAAGTGAGTTACCAGGGGAAGGAATTGAGGCTTTATAGTCCAGTCCCATTTCCTGTCCTCTCTTTGTGTCCTGACAGCAGACACTGTGACCATCCATGTCAGCTGCTGCCTTCTCTGTCATGATGGACTGTATCCTTTCTAACTGAGCGGCAGAGTAAACCTTCCCTCAAGCTGCTTCTAGGCAGATATTTGATCACAGCAATAGGAAAGCAGCTCATAAACCACTACCATCTCTCTCTGCATGTCTCTCTGTCTCTGTCTCTGTCTCTCTGTTTCTCTATCTCTGTGTCTCTCTGTGTCTCTGTCTCTGCCTGCCTGCCTGTCTGTCTGTCTGTCTGTCTGTCTGTCTGTCTCTCTCTCTCTCTCTCACACACACACACTTTTCCATCTTTCTTTTTCTGGTTTCTCTATTCTCTCTCATTCTTTATTCTCTCTCATTCTTTATTCCCCAGTGGAATTTTTTTTATGTGTAGTACATTGAGCTTAATGATATAAGGGAGACACATTTTTTAAGACAGAGTCATATGTGTGTGTGTATGTGTGTGTGTTTGTGTGTGTGTATGGTTCTGACTGTCAAGGAACTCACTATTGTAGACCAGGTTGGCATTAAACTCAGAGATCCACCTTCCTTAGCCTCAGCAGTGCTAGGATTAAAGGCGTGCAACACCATACCTGGCCTCGGTAAAATTATTTTTATTCTTTTGTTTTCTCCCTATTTTTCTCTTGCGTTTTTTATTCTTTCTCTCTCTAAATGGATCCCTGTAGGTGGATTCATTTAACAGGAGGATATTCGGCATTTCTCTTCATCCGTGCATGGAAACAAGTGTAAAAACTCATCCAATTGATGCAGGTCCACTGTGAGGATGCTGCTTTAACTTGTGGCCTCTGACCTCTGTCAGGTGATGGAATCTCCATGTCCGTTAGGAAGCATTTGGTTTACTAAAATGTTCTGTACTGTCCAGGAAAGAAACTCCAGTTTGCTTGCTGGGAAGCTCTGAGGACTAATTCTTATCTCCTTAATCCTCACAACATCTTTAAGAGCCAAGAAGGCGGCTTAGTTTCCTGGGCCCCACTTCTGAGTTCTGAAGAACCAGTAAGTATGGTTCTTACCGTGCGATAGGATGACCAAACCTTTAAGCCTATTGTTGTCTTTAGTTCAGGCTCATTTTCTCAACGCTGGCATTTCCTCAGAGTAGCGTGAAATCTCTTTCCAAATACCTTTATCCATTGAGTAATAGTATCATCGACAAGAGTGGTCACAAGCAAGAGACAATGACATTAAACTCAGATAAGATACAGTAACTTGTTTATAAAATAAGTGCACTGTGCTGTGGGGGGGGGTCTCAGCCGAAGGTAGGGCTCAAATAAGGGAAATTCACTGCGTATCCCCCAGGGACAGACACAACCTATCAAAAGGAAAAAGGTTTGATTTAAAGGTTTTTTGTTTGTTGGTTGGTTGTTTTGTTGTTGTTGTTGTTGTTGTTTTGGTTTTTCAGGACAGAGTTTCTCTGTGTAACAGTCCTAGCTGTCCTGAAATTCCCTCTGTAGACCAGGCTGGCCTCGAACTCACAGAGATCCACCTGCCTCTGCCTCCCAAGTGCTGGGATTAAAGGCGTGTGCCACCACTGCCCAGAAAATATCTCTTTTGCTTGCTTGTTGTTTTTTCTTTTTTTCAGAACGGGATTTAAAATTTTAAAACAGCTACATATAGTTATCAAATGTCATCATTTGAGGATTAATACAATAGTTCTTGAAACATATATAATGTGAATATTTATTGCTGTTTTCTAAGTAGATACATGATCACTAGTAGCAAGGAAAAATATCTGTCTAGTCAGTGGCAGCTCACGCCTTTAACCCCAGCACTCAGGCTGCACACGGGTCAGAGGAATCTGTGAGTTTGAGGGCAGCCTGGTCTCATAGCTAGTTCCAGGACAGCCAGCACTACATAGAGAAACCCTATCTTCAAAAAACAAACAAACAAACAGAATCTGTCCCCAAGAGAGGGGAATCAGTATCTAGCACCTAATTATGAAAAGTGAAACTTGTGGTGCTCCCTGGTGCTCCTCTCTCTAGCTTTAGGGTTTGTTCTCATGGTGCCAAACAAACATGCAGTTTCATGGCAGCAGAGGGCTTGGGTAGGCTGTCGGTCACATTTATTCAGGGATTCTTGTGGTTCTTGAATTATGGTTTATGGACACTTGTTCCAGAGCAGGGTGCACTGCTGGTATTCAGTCTACACACATTTGCCAAACATTTGTCATTTGTCAAGTGTGTGTGTGTATGTGTGTGTAATTGAGGTCAAATGAATAAATGCTTAAAAAAAGAGAGGGGAGGGGCTGGAGAGATGGCTCAGCAGTTAAGAGCACTGACTGCTCTTCCCGAGGACCCAGGTTCAATTCCCAGCACCCACATGGCAGCTCACAACTGTCTGAAAATCCAGTTCCAGGGGATCTGACACCTTCACACCAATGCACATAAAATAAAGTTAAATAAACCATTAAAAAATTTTTAAAAAAAAGAGAGAGGGGAGCAAAGAATGAAAAGACAAATGAGAGGAAGTAAGTTTAGGGAGGTAATAACTTAGGTCCACCTTGTGCTTGGAGATCCTCTGGTTCTTCCAGTCTGGAAGGCTGAACTCTTCCTTGAACACTCAAAGAAGAGGGTGATACAGTTATCCTTGAAACTGTGAGGACTTAGAGCTGTGATGAGCTTGACTGTGAGAAGCGGACTGGATCCGGGTGTAGAGACAGAGTGCCACCACTTCAAGGGTGGAAAGAAAACCAAGTACTACAGAGATGCTAAGAAAAGCCTGCTGGGGCAGAGCAGAGTGGACCACAAAGACAGTGTTGTCATGAAAACCTTGAGATTTTAATACTTTATTTACATCTTTATATTGTCTCTCATTTTTAATAATCACATACTTCTTTGGAAACATGGAAAATATTAGCTAAAAACATATATTTTTAAAGGGCTAGGCATGGTAACACTGAAAAGTTGAGCCAGAAGGATCATGAGATCAAGGCCAGTCTGGACTACACAGTGACGCCTATCTAAAGAAAACAAAAGGAAAAGAAAGGGGACTTGGTGAGAGAGCAGTTGCCTAGGTTGCTCAAGATCTTGACCTTGGGTATGATCCCTAGCAACACACACACACATACACATTAGAGGACAGACGTTTTCTCAAAGAAGATAAACAAGTAGTCAAATACTCATGAGAAAATGTCCAGCATCATGAAAATATAAATCAATGTGCTAATAAGATATCTCCTTGCATCTACTGATGTGGGAGTCAAGGGAGGGGAGGGAGGAAAAAAGGAGAGTTGGGGAGGTGGCAGAGAACAAGTCACACGTTGTGGAGGGATGGAGTGCAAAAAGAGGCTACAATAAGCACTTGGAAGGATGCAGGGAAACTGGAACAGGTATTCAAACAAAAACTTGCAAGTGGATGTTCACAGCTCTGCTTAACAATAGTTAAAGGGTAGGAACCCAGTGTCCATTGGCAAATGAATAGGAAAATAAAATGTGGCATGTCATACAACAAAATACTATTCAGACATAGTGCATGGAGCCCTGATACGTGCTACAACACACAGAAGCCAGGAACAAAAGACCGCATATTGCATTGTATACAATAGATAGAAAAGATAAATCCCTGGAGATTGATGGTTGCCAGGGACAGTTAAGGAATAAAGAGCTGAAAATGACTGTCATAAAACAGTACAAACTTTCTGTTTGTGGCGACAAAAATGGTCAGAAAGTAGATGCTGGGACCGAGGGCCCAACGTTGTGAGCGCATCAAATGCCACGGACTTGCACCTGCAACATGGAGCTAGTGTGGGTCCTATGTTCTGAGTACTTCACAGCATGCTCAGTGGGGAGAGGAAGGTGGCAGAGAGGAAAATTGGAAGGAGGGAGGGAGAGAGAGAGGAAGGGAAAGAAAAGTCAGGCCTGTCTTGTCAGGTGAAAACCACACAGTTGAGGCGGTGACAGACCGCAGTGGGCTAGAGATCAGCTAGGAAATGCCAAAGCCCGTGATTGGAGATGATTTCTCAGACAGGGATCTGAAAGCTGGGCCAGGGAGGCATGCCTCACTACTCTACCTGACAGAACTCAGGGGAGGGACACAGACCCACAAAGGGTCTTTTCTGTTTGGTTTGGCTTAGTTTCAGGTTATATGAGCATGGTGGTTTGGGGGCGGAGGGTGACTTAAACATTTTCTGAGAGAAGGGAGCCTCAAAAGGGTAATAAACATGTTCAGAGAGACATGATTGACAGAGGCAACTGGAACCTTAGGAGAGAGGGGCAGATGTGGGTGGAAACCACCACTTTGTAAAGAGGAAGACAGCCCATCAGGAGAAGAAGGGAGAGGTGCACTGAATCAGAGATCAGAGGTTTGAAATGTTTGGGCCTGACGATTCTGAGACTAAAGGGCACTTCTATCGGGTCATGTAGTTTCTATCAGGTTCAGTAGCTCTCAACACTGATGAAAATCATTTGTGAACAAACATGGTTGAGCCTCTCTAGAGGTCCTAGTCAGCTCATCTGGAGACAGTCATGGCCGAGAACCTATGATCTAGTCTTCTGCCAGTTTGTGTAGACCCTGGCTTCGAGGATTCTATGTTTGGTATACAATGGCAGCCTCATGATACTGTATATAACTATAGAGGGGCCCTATGTGGGGTCACTAAAGACCAAAACATGGGTTCTCAACTGGCCTAAGATTTTACCATAGGCCACAGACCTCTCCTGATCACACCCGTCTACTTGGAACCCTATCTCAACTGAAAAGAAACAGCACACCAATAGGCAGTCATAAAATATTCTTTAGGGAGAAATTCTGTAAGGCAAAGAAGATGAATGCTAAGCATCTTTTTGTTGTTGTTGTTGTTTTTGTTTGTTTGTTTTGTTTTTTCAGACTGGGTTTTTCTGTAGCTTTGGAGCCTGTCCTGGAACTAGCTTTTGTAGACCAGGCTGNCCACCACCGCCCGGCTAAGCATCTTTTTTAAATTTCTCCTTTTAATCACCACACCCGTCCAGTGTGGTGGCTATTGATTTGTGTGCATACACATGTAGAGGCCAGCAGGTGTCTGCAACCTTCCATCATTTCTCCCAACGCCGTAAGCTATCAGGATCCTCCTGTGTCTGCCCTTCAGCACTGTGGTCACTGGAATACCATGGTCAGGGAGACACGAACCTGTTTCAGAATATTTGTATACCGTATGAAGATGTGCTGCTGTGATTGGTGTAATAAAGAGCTGAAACAGCCAATAGCTAGGCAGGAGAGATAGGTGGGACTTCCTGGCAGAGAGAGAACTCTGGGAAGAAGAAAAGCAGATTTGCTAGCAAAACACACGGGAAACAGGATGTGCAGGATGGAGGTGAGGTAACGAGCCACATGGCAGACTGTAGATTTAAAAAAAATATGGGCCAAGTTATAAGAGCTAGTTGGGAACAAGCCTATGCTAAAGGTCAAGCTTTCATAACTGACAATAAGTCTGTGTCCTTATCTGAACTGATGGTCCTACTGTATGAACCAGGGTCCTCATGCGTGAGCAGCAAGCACTTTCCATACTGAGCCATCCTCCCAGCCCAGGAACTACCTCTTTTATTGCCAGCTGACAGGTAATGTATTACATTCGTGAGAAATTTATTCTAGATCACAGAGTTTGAATGTGGCACAGACCTTGCCTGACATTGGAGCATGCGTCATTAACCCTTCTGCCACATCGTCACACTGACGTTACCTACAAAGGCGGTTCGAGCAGGAACATCTTCAACTCCTTCCTTTGGAAAAACTTAACTCTGTCCTTCTTTTGTATCAAAAAGCAAGACTGAAAGCTGGAGACCTAGCTCAGCCATAGGGTACATGTTTAGTGTGTGCAAGGTCCTGAATCCAATCTTTAGGACCCAACTGGCCCACAGCCCCCCAAAAGCAAGACTTAAGTTATCTTATCTTGGGCTGGTTCAGCTGGAAACAGTTATATCTTCTGTTACACACCCATAATTCCTTCTTCTATAACTCCTGTCATCTCAAAGCTAATAATGAAGGCATCTACAATAGGGACTGAACACACTGGTTTGGACTCAGACTCGGTTTGGACCTGAGCCCCCAGCTACCCTAATTCTACGATCTTGAATGCACAAAACTTCAGGTAGCACCTGTGGCACGGTGCTGGCAATGGGGAAAAATGTGATGGTCATTAGAGGATAAGCCAGGAGCTTGTGCATTGTTTCTGTTTTTTTTTTTACAGAAAGGTAGTGATTTTCATCACTATGGTAACTCTTTACCATCAGCAGCAGCAGCATGAAGCTTCCTCAAGAGCATCATGAGGGGCGTTGTTGCCTCTTTTGGAGCTTCAGGTCTATGGGTTTCCAGGACGTTCAGCACTGATGGAAATCCTCTCCAGGGTGCCCTCTTTAAAGTGGTAGCCACGGATCACACATGACTGCTGAGTGTATAAGACTCGCTCAGTTTGACTAGTGAGTTAAATATTTTTTAAGTAAAACTAAATATAAGGACAGGCAGAATGGATCAATAGGTAAAGGAACTTGACACCACATCTGACAGGCAGTGTTTGATCCCAAGGATTCACAAGGCAAAAGAGAATCAACTCCTACAGTTATCTTCTGACCTCCAAACACATGTTGTGGTACATACACACTAAACAAACAAACAAACGAATGTCATAAAAATGTTTTAATTAAATATCTACATCAAGCTAACATCATCATCAATGGATAGAACTGTGCTAAACTGAATAACTAATTAGACCATACTTGTGCTAAAGTTGTTAGATTAACAAGAAACAGGTAGCCAGGCAGTGATGGTGCACGCCTTTAATCCCAGCACTGAGGAGGCAGAGGCAGCCAGAGTGAGTTCCAGGACAGCCATGGCATCCCTGTCTCGAAAAACCAAAAACAACAAAAGGAACAGGTAGCTTCTTCAAAGCTATCCCGAATATACTGCAGTCAAAGTCTTGGTGAGAGCTTCTGCTTCTGGTGACTGTCAATATCATATACACTTTCCAAGCAGTGGACAATTTTTATATTAATCAGAATGTGGAAGTCACTCCAACAGCTAGGCGTGTGTTACCACAGGATTCTTGGATTTTATGGCCAGAAGTTCAAGGACAAATATCCTACAAAAATGCAGAGACATCAACTCTTGTGATCAGATTCTTTTTAATGTGAAAGAAATTGTTAAAAATCTGATGAAAAATAAAACACCTGTGATACCTTAAATTTTAACATTTTTAATTTAAAAAACAAAAAACCCTAAGGGCTTGGCTCAGTTGGTAGAGCGCTTCCCTAACATGCATGAAGTCCTGGGTCTGATCCCATAAAACTACACTACATCAAAGCAACAAAGACGTGATGGGGAGAGGGAGCATGACACAGCAGTCCCACGTGATGTTGGACTGGGGTGCGGATGCGCGCTGAGCAGCCCCACTAGGTGTGTGATGTTGGGCAGGGGTGAGGATGCGGGCTAAGCAGCCCCACTAGGTGTGTGATGTTGGGCAGGGGGGCGGACGCGCGCTGAGCAGCCTCACTAGGTGTGTGATGTTGGGTGGGGGTGAGGATGAGCACTGAGCAGCCCCACTAGGTGTATGATGTTGGGCGGGGTTGAGGATGTGCACTGAGCAGCCCCACTAGGAACATAATATTGGGTGGTGGTGCAGATGCGCACTGAGCAGCTCCACTAGATACGTGATGTTGGGCAGGGGTGCAGATGTGCACTAAGTGAGGCCACTCGCCTTGGTTCATGTACATAGGTGAGAAGCCTTGAGAAGGAAACAAAGCATAAAAGGTGTAAGGAGGCAAAAGCAAAGCTATGAGTAACCTAAATAAAAGAAAAATAATGTCTCCATCTGTAAGACAAAGTACATCCACAGAGAGCCCTGACAGATAGAGTTGAACAGAATTATAGAAGAAAAGAAATTTACTTCATAAATTTCAATATTTTTTCATGTGCATCAGCTGCATGATTTACAAATAACATTGCATAAAAACATTATTCTCCATCAATAAACTATTGTACTGTATTGTACTGTAAGGAACTCGAAATGCCTTTACACTGTGCCCTTTGCATGGATTGATTTTCAGGATATATTTATAATTTTATAAACATTTGTTTTTATTTTGTGATCATGCTGGGATCAAACTCAAAGTCTCACACATGGTATAAGTACTACCCCAGAATTCTGCCTCAAACCCCTAAGTTTAAAAGAAAAAACAGGCAAGTGAAGAAAATTATATATTTACATGTATATTCATTTAATATATTTAATTTACAATGAACATAATATACATTTAAATATATATACTCAAAGTGAACAAATTATAGTATGCTTTGGCTTTTCAGAGAATGGGTGTGTGTGGGTGTGAGTGTTTAATCTGCTTATGGTAATGCAATAAACCGTGGAAGGATAAAGCACAAAATTGTTCTAATGGTTATCTATTAGAGGCGGGGAGGGAGAGGCTAGAAGCAAGAAAGAGAAAAATCGGATTTCTTTGGCCAGGTGAAGTGGTGGGCAACTGTAATTTTGGCTCCTCGGGAGGCTGAGGCAAGAGGATTGCTTGAACCTGGGAGTTGGAGGTCACTCTAGGCAACATATAAAGATTATGTCCCAAAGAAAATAAAAATGATATACACTGAGAGCTGTCACTCCCATCCTTGCCTGTCCTCCTCCCAGGATTGCCACTATCCCCGGGTTGCCAGACAGACAGGGCTGTCTTAAAACTAGGGCTGTCCTGGCAAGCAGCAATGTTTGGCCAGCCTCAACTTCCCACAAGAAGAATCGTCATTTTTTGTTGTTGTTGTTGTTGTTGTTTTGGAGCAAGACTTAAGCTTTTATTACTGACAGGCTTCATACTTTTCAGACAGAATCACCATTACACAAAAGCTCATCTAGTAAAGTTTTAGGTGGCCAGTAACTTCATCACTTCATCAATTAGCTCTACTGGTCCTGGCCCAATTCCCAGGACAGTTCGAGAGCCTGGTTCAATCTGAGTACGTCCAGCATCTTGGATTAAACTTACAGTCAGTCCCAACACTTTCGCATGGGTCAGTAATTCAATGAGGGTTTCTTCATCTGGAGCTTTGACCACCACTTTGGGCTGGCCACAGTACTCCCACTCTTTGAGCACTTGAGGGTTTTTCCTCTGAATCTGCTTGTAGGCAGAAACAGTAGCATGAGAACACTGGGCAGCAACCTTCCCTTTTCCCATCTTTAGGTCAGTTCGAACCACAA